>SRSE01000918.1:0-45386 GCA_005024645.1 Planiliza haematocheilus | reverse complement strand
ACACCATAAATCATGACATACTATTACATAAACTAGAGATATGGAATTAGAGGAATAGGACTTAGTTGGATACGGAGTTACATACAAAACAGAAACAATTTGTCCAAATAGGCGACTATCGGTCATCATGTTTAACATTTCTGTGGAGTACCACAAGGCTCTGTATTGGGTCCGAAATTATTTATATTATATATTAACGACATAGTCATGGTATCTGACATACTTAAATATGTAGTCTTTGCAGATGATACCAATAATTTTTGCTCAGGTAAGGACATTCAACAGTTGTTACAAGTTATTACAGCGGAACTAGAGAACTTAAAACGGTGGTTTGATAGTAATAAGCTCTCATTAAACATAAACAAATCTAAATTCATCCTATTTGGTAATAAGAAGGTAAATCCAAGCACTCTAGTAGAGTTAAGTATGAAAATGTAAAACTTGAAAGAGTACAGCAGTATACTTTTCTGGGAGTCAAAATCGATCAAACCTGAGTTGGAAATCCCACATTAACCATGTCAGATCGAAAACGGCTAGGACCTTAGGCATCCTAAGAAAAACAAGATACGGATTAAATTTGAGATCCCTGTTTTTGATTTATTGTACCCTATTATTACCTTACTTACGTATTGTGTTGAAACCTGGGGAAACACGTACAAAACTAATCTGAATCCCCTCAGCATTATGCAAAAAAAGGCTATAAGAATCGTACATAATATGGATACACACATCACACCAACAAATTGTTTCTTAAATCGAAAACACTGAAATTATTGGACATAGTTGAACTGAAAACAACTCAGATAGTCTACAAAGCAAGAAATAATCTGCTCCCTGGAAATTTACAGAAATTGTTTAAGGAAAGAGAAGGGAGATATGAATACAGACATGCACTAAATTTCCAGCAACCTAAGGCACGGACAACGCTTAAGGGTATGTGCATTTCAGTTCAGGGAGTAAAACTATGGAATGGACTACCAGACGAGATTAAAATAAGTAAGAATATCTATTATTTCAAAAAAATGTTTATAAAATCTAAACTTGAAGAATATGGACAAATATTGGATGCATAGGGGCAGGGAAAGGGTCTCTGAAGGTTTATGTATTTCTGAGTATGAAGGATTTGATGTTGGCTCATAGCTTTAAGGCTTTGTGTGTTCTGTACATGATGATTGCTTCAAATGTGATATGAATATGCGTTAATAAGTTGGAAGAAAGCTATTCCTCATTTCTCATGAAGTGTGAGGTATGAATTATGTATGAATTTTGCCAAAAGTAACCCTCACTCGTCTTTTTTTCTTATTTTCTTATTTTCCTATTTAATAATGTTTGCTTATACTGGATCATGTCTTCCAACCTGTCTATGTATTATATGTAAGTACCTTAGTGATATTGTCTCTACACCATGATTGATTGTAAATGTAACAGTTGTAATGGGGGTAGGTTACTCATAAGCCTTTGGCTTCTTACCTATCCGTTTCGTATGTACATATGTATGTAGGTCATTCATACGAAATAAACAAACAATCAATCAGAAAATTTTCCTCTGGCTCGGCTCGACTCTAAGTGTAGAGGGTGGTTGGACTACCAGGGGCGCGAAGAGAGGAGGCAGAGGGAAATATTCTAAGTGTAGAGGGTGGTTGGACTACCAGGGGCGCGAAGAGAGGAGGCAGAGGGAAATATTCTAAGTGTAGAGGGTGGTTGGACTACCAGGGGCGCGAAGAGAGGAGGCAGAGGGAAATATTCTAAGTGTAGAGTGTGGTTGGACTACCAGGGGCGCGAAGAGAGGAGGCAGAGGGAAATATTCTAAGTGTAGAGTGTGGTTGGACTACCAGGGGCACGAAGAGAGGAGGCAGAGGGAAATTGTCTAAGTGTAGAGGGTGGTTGGACTACCAGGGGCGCGAAGAGAGGAGGCAAAGGGAAATGCACTAAGTGTAGAGTGTGGTTGGACTACCAAGGGCGCGAAGAGAGGAGGCAGAGGGAAATATTCTAAGTGTAGAGTGTGGTTGGACTACCAGGGGCCGTTAAAATTTCAAAGTGTTTTCAGACCGGGAGAAGGGACAGAGCTGGGGACCTTTGGGGCTTGTGCCCTTCCTCCGGTGTCAAGCAGTGGTATCCATAAACTTCGACCACCACCAGCAGATTTACAGGCAAGGCAATTTTCAAAAACTGTTGACCTCCAGGCAGTGCGAGGCTCGCTTTTCCACTGACCGAACGGCATTCGTGGCATGCCATCGGAGGGCCTCCGCGGGCCCCTGGACCTCCAGGGCGCATTCTGCGGTCGGTTCCCCCGGCCAGCATGCTCGCCTCCCCCGGCCCGGGGCTGCGACTCTTGCGGTCCTCCGCATCCCGCATCCCGGTGCCTGACACCCATTGGTAGCGAGACCGAGACGCCCCGTCTCTCTCCTCACAGCGGTCCTTCCACGGAGTCCGTCGCAGGGTGTCCCGGACCCCCCCATCCCGTCGGGAGGGGGGGGGGGCAGCTCCTGCAGACTGCGGCGCCGTCTCCAGAAGCAACTCGGTGTTCTCAAAGCGAACAGGACATAAGCGTGTATGTTGTGTATATATACATCCCTCCCCGGAGGGAGGGATGAAGCAGCCGAGCCGAGCCGCGGGCCCCGGTTCCTCCGAGACCCCCGGTGAGGCCAACCCAGACCAGACCGCCTCCGGCTCGCGGTGGGTGGGTCAGGCTAGCCCCGCTCGCCCGGGGCCTGCCTCCACCCGCCCGACTGGGGAGGTTTAGACGGTTGGGCTACCTGGTTGATCCTGCCAGTAGCATATGCTTGTCTCAAAGATTAAGCCATGCAAGTCTAAGTACACACGGCCGGTACAGTGAAACTGCGAATGGCTCATTTAATCAGTTATGGTTCCTTTGATCGCTCTCACGTTACTTGGATAACTGTGGCAATTTTTGAGCGTATACATGCAAACGAGCGCTGTGCTCCGGGGATGCGTGCATTTATCAGACCCAAAACACTCACATCCCATTCGAGCTGATTGTAATAAAAACTGATCAAAATGATGTATTGGGAGCCAGGGTGGAGCTCAGCCCGGCCGTTCTGAGCAGAAATGACCAAATCGCTTTATCTCGCCAGCAGAGACGCATTCGTGCACACAAGACATTTACCTGCAAAACTGGCAAAATTACACCAGCTCTGCCTCTCATTATGCTATATGTGACACAACAGGCAGTATGGAGTCTGATCAGGACCTGTCTGCTTGAGCTGCAGTGCGCTGAGCCAGCTGGGGGGGACCGTGAAAAATCAGCGGCATGTCTGACCACCACAAGCCGAGGAAGGCGCACTGTGTTCGGCTGCGCGCTCGGCCTCCACTCACCCCCCGTGGAAGGCGAAGACAGGCACCTCCGCCTCATCCCACACCCCATTCGGACTGATTGTAATAAAAACTGATCAAAATGATGCATTGGGAGCCAGGGTGGAGGTCAGCACGGCCGTTTTAAACAGAAATGACCAAATCGCTTTATCTCGCCGAGAGAAGCGATATTTGCACACACAGCATGTGTACCTGCAAAACTGGAGAAATGACACCAATTCTGCCTCTCATTAGGCTATATGTGAGGCAACTGATCAAAATGATGCATTGTGAGCCAGGGTGGAGCTCAGCCCGGCTGTTCTGAGCAGAAATGACCAAATCGCTTTATCTCGCCAGCAGAGACGCATTCGTGCACACAAGACATTTACCTGCAAAACTGGCAAAATTACACCAGCTCTGCCTCTCATTATGCTATATGTGACACAACAGGCAGTCTGGAGTCTGATCAGGACCTGTCTGCTTGAGCTGCAGTGCGCTGAGCCAGCTGGGGGGGACCGTGAAAAATCAGCGGCATGTCTGACCAGCACAAGCCGAGGAAGGCGCCCCGTGGTCGGCTGCGTGTAAAAAATGGTTGGACTAGCAGGGGCGCGAAGAGAGGAGGCAGAGGGAAATTTTCTAAGTGTAGTTTTTCACCGGTTTTCAGCCAGCCAGACTGTTTTTTGGAGATTTTGGTTGGAGGAGCAGCAGCGCTCTGTGGATTTAGACGGAGACGCCGGCGCGGAAAACGAGCTGGAGCGCTCGTCAAGCTGCGACAGCGGGGATTGCGCACCGCTCTCCCGTCCATACACTTGGGAAACGTCCGCTCTCTGGCTAACAAAATGGATGAACTGCTTCTTCTCCTAACCAAGAACTCAGACTTTTGCCGTTCAGCCGCCCTGTGCTTCACTGAAACCTGGCTCAGCGAACACATCCCGGACAGCGCACTACGGCTGCCGGGCTTCCAGCTGTTCCGTGCGGACCGCTGCACGGAACTGTCTGGGAAGTCAAAGGGTGGAGGAACGTGCTTCTACATTAACGAAGGTTGGTGTACAGATGTCACAGTGCTAAAGAAGTTATGCAGCCCTCACTTGGAATCACTCTTCATAAACTGTAGACCATTTTATTCACCGCGGGAGTTCGCATCGTTTGTGCTGGTCGGTGTGTACATTCCACCGCAGGCGTGCGTAACGGAGGCGTTACATCACCTCGCCGACCAGATTACAGACGTGGAGAAAACACACCCGGACTCTCTGCTAATCATTCTCGGGGATTTTAACAGAGCAAATCTAAAGGTCGAAATGCCAAAATATAGACAGCACGTGACGTGTCCCACCAGGGACATGAACACTCTGGACCACTGCTACACCACAATAAAGGACGCATATCGCTCTGTCCCCCGTGCTGCTTTGGGACTTTCTGACCACTGCCTGGTCCACCTCATCCCATCCTACAGGCAAAAGCTGAAATCTGCTAAGCCTGCAGTGAAAACTGTGAAGAGATGGACAGACGAGTCAAAGATGCAGTTACAGGCCTGCTTTGACTGCACTGATTGGAGCGTCTTTGAAGCAGCAGCCTCAGACCTGGATGAACTAACCGACACTGTGACATCTTACATCGGCTTTTGTGAGGACATGTGCGTGCAGACCAAAACCTTCTGCACATTCAACAACAACAAACCATGGTTCACTGCAGAACTGAGACGGCTACGCCAGGACAAGGAGGAGGCCTACAGGAGTGGGGATCGAGACCTGTACAAGCAGGCCAGGAACAAGCTGACAAAGGAGATCAAGGCAGCAAAGAGGAAGTACAGTGAGAAGCTGAAGGACCGCTTTTCTGCCAACGACACCTCTACAGTTTGGAAAGGCCTGCAGACCATCACCAACTACAGGAGACCATCCCCCCACCCTGTGGGGAGCCCCCGCCTGGCAGAGGACCTCAGCGACTTCTACTCCAGGTTTGAAAGGACTTTCACACCTTTCACTTCCCCCACCATCTCCATCACAAAAGGCCTTGCAGCTCCACAAACCACACCCGACCCCCTGCCTGCGCTGAGGATCTGCGAACAGGATGTGCGTCAGCTCTTTCAGAGACAGAGGATTAGGAAGGCCCCGGGACCCGATGGAGTGTCTCCGTCCTGCCTAAAAGTCTGTGCTGACCAGCTGGCTCCCATCTTCACTCAGATCTTCAACAACTCCCTGGAGCTGTGCGTGGTCCCCTCCTGCCTCAAACGCTCCACCATCATCCCGGTTCCCAAGAAGTGGACTCATTCAGGTTCCTAGGGTCCACAATTTCACGGAACCTGAAGTGGTCCGCCCACATAGACTCCGTGAGGAAGAAGGCCCAGCAGAGGCTGTACTTTCTGCGCCAGCTCAGAAAGTTCAACCTGCCTCAGGAGCTGCTGATCATATTCTACACTGCAATAGTCCAGTCTGTCCTGACCACGTCCATCACTGTCTGGTTTGGATCCTCCACCAGGCATGACAGGGACAGACTGCAGAGATGCAGAGAGGATCATTGGCACCGATCTTCCCTCCATCCAGGACCTGTACCGGCCCCGGGTCAGGAAGCGGGCCAGGAAAATCTCCACAGACCCCTCACACCCTGGTAACAAACTGTTCAGACTCCTCCCCTCAGGCCGGCGTTACAGAGCACTGTACGCCAAAACCACCCGCCACAAGGACAGTTTTTTCCCCCGGGCTGTCGCTCTGATGAACTCTGAGCAGTCGCAGAGCGAGAGACCATCCACATGAACAATAAATAATGACTCTGCCCTGTAAATATTCACTGTACAATAACCCCGGTGTATATATTACCTATATTTTATATGTACAGATTGAGATTTATTTTATTGTGTTTTATTTTATTCTTATTTCGCTATTTAAGTTTGTACTGTACCAGAGAGTAAAAGTTACCAGAGTCAAATTCCTTGTATGTGCACATACTTGGCCAATAAAGCTGATTCTGATTCTGATTCTGTAGAGGGTGGTTGGACTACCAGGGGAGCGAAGAGAGGAGGCAGAGGGAAATATTCTAAGTGTAGAGGGTGGTTGGACTACCAGGGGCGCGAAGAGAGGAGGCAGAGGGAAATATTTTAAGTGTGGAGGGTGGTTGGACTACCAGGGGCGCGGAGAGAGGAGCTAGAGGCTTGTGCCCTTCTCCCGGTGCCGTTAAAATTTCAAAGTGTTTTCAGACCGGGAGAAGGGACAGAGCTGGGGACCTTTGGGGCTTGTGCCCTTCCTCAGAACCGAGCCGAGCCAGAGGAAAATATTCTAAGTGTAGAGGGTGGTTGGACTACCAGGGGCGCGAAGAGAGGAGGCAGAGGGAAATAGTCTAAGTGTAGAGTGTGGTTGGACTACCAGGGGCGCGAAGAGAGGAGGCAGAGGGAAATGTTCTAAGTCTAGAGGGTGGTTGGACTACCAGGGGCGCGAAGAGAGGAGCTAGAGGCTTGTGCCCTTCTCCCGGTGCGGTTAAAATTTCAAAGTGTTTTCAGACCGGGAGAAGGGACGGAGGTGGGGACCTTTGGGGCTTGTGCCCTTGCTTTTTCTCTGAGACTAAATACTTTGTTCTTTTTGATATTAGATCTTTTACAGATCTCTGCTTTTTCTCTGAGATTAAACACTTTTTTCTTTTTTGCATCACATTTTTCACAAACTTCCGCTTTTTTTCCTGAGACTGAACACTTTTTTCTCTCTGATATTTTATTTTTTACAGATCTCTGTTCTTTTTTTCTGGGACTAAATATTTTTTTCTCTTTGTTAACAATAACCTTTGACTCTGGTGTGGTGAATGGTGGTGCGAAGGTGTGTGTGTGGGAGCAACTGCAGAATTGTGTATGGATGCGCATGAACGTGTGGATGTGTAAGTGGATGATCAACTATGTATGCGTACTGGAGAGTGCGGGTGGAGTGTTGTGGTGCGTATGGGAGCCACTGCGTAACTGTGCTTGGGTATATGTGAGTGTGTGGAATGGAAATGGTAAATGGGTGCCGGAAACACCGAGGGTGCACAAACATCTCGCCTGGGATGTGCGAAGTGTGTGCCCACAACGGGCGTGGCTAAGGACTGATCAACCAATGGACACTTGTACCTCCCCACATAGTTCTGTGAACTGGGGACCAATAAGAAAAGTGACCTATTATTGGTATGACTCTGATTGTTATCTCGAAGATGTGTGCTGGACTACATTATCTCCTTTTTACTTAGATGCAGTGTGTTATGTGCTCATCTTGATAGTATGTGCGGGATTAATTTATCTTTGCAGTATTTTTGATGCTATGTGTTGGGTCATTTACTTTATATAAATATGCATGATTTTGATCAAGACATAGACCCTGAAAGAAATTTTTTTAATAACATTAAAATCAATTGTGAATACTATACAGAGGAAAAAGTCAATGATGAATTACGTAAAGATGGGACTAATCGATTTTCAATTATACACTTTAATGGCAGAAGTTTATATGCAAACTTTGAACATATTAAAGATTATCTAAGTCAGTTTACCACACCATTCTCTGTGATAGCCATTTCAGAGTCTTGGATTAAAGAATCAAAAGGAGTAGCGGATATTCAGCTAGATGGATATGACTTCAAACATATGAATAGAATGAACAAAGGGGGAGGTGGGACAGCTTTATATATTCAGAATCATTTAAAATTTAAGGTGGTGGAAGAAATGTCAATTGCCATTAAAGGTTTATGTGAATGCATCACGGTGGAGATATTCATGGAGGGACAGAAGAACATCTTGGTCAGCTGCGTTTATAGGGCACCCACCTCAAATATTGTCACTTTCAGAGACACAATAGAGGAGTTATTGATAAAAACTGAACAGAAAGTTACCTTCTTCTGTGGTGATTTCAATATTAATCTATTAAATCCTCAAGTCCTGACAGATGGTTTTACGGAGGCAATGTACAACATGGGCCTATACCCTGTCATTAATAAGCCAAGCAGAATTACCACACACTCTGCTACATTAATAGATAATATTTTTACTAATAATATATATAATAATCTACTCAGTGGCTTATTAATGAATGACATAACTGATCATCTACCAGTGTTCGTAATGTTTGATTGTGAAGGCCAAACAAAGAGGGACACAATGACTAGACCTTCAAACAGTAGGAGATTACGCACAGATGAGGCAATAGAAGCATTTAAATATGAACTAGCAATAGAAAAATGGAGAGAGGTGTATGAAGCCACTGACGTGGATGAAGCCTATGGTGGTTTTTTAAATAAATTCCTGGTATTATTCGACAGGAGCTGCCCAGTCCTGCAACAAGTTAAGTGGGGTAAAAAATCGAAGACTCCGCACAAGCCATGGATTTCAAAAGGAATCCTGAATGCATGCAAAAAAAAGAACAGTTTATATAGAGACTTTATAAAGCATAGATCAAGTGAGAAAGAAATTAAATATAAAAGATACAAGAATAAATTAATTGATATTATTAGAAAATGTAAGAAAGAATATTATAACAATTTATTGGAAAATAATAAGAACGATAGTAAAGGAACATGGAATATAATTAATAAAATTATTAGAAAGTCTACTAATAAACCAAGCTATCCAAATTACTTCACTGAAAAGGAAAAGGACATAACCAACATGGATGATGTAGTGGAGGGCTTCAATACATTTTTTGTTAGTGTGGGGCCGGATTTGGCGGAAAAAATAAAACCTCCACAGGGGGGAGCAAATTCTAAACATAAAATTGACAGAAACTCATCCACAATTTTCTTACATGATGTAACTAGAATAGAAATAATAGATGTAGTCAAGAACTTCAAAAATAAAGCATCTATTGATGAGAATGGCATAGATATGGCCTTAATCAAAAAAGTTATTGGAGAAATAGTTGACCCCATTACTCATATATGTAATCTATCATTCAAACTAGGTACCTTTCCTACAGAAATGAAAACAGCTAAAATAATACCGATTTATAAAACAGGAGATAAACATTTATATACAAACTATAGACCGATCTCACTATTGCCCCAGTTCTCTAAGATCCTTGAGAAACTCTTTGTTGCAAGACTGGACAGTTTTATTGAAAAGCACAATATTTTGATTGAAGGCCAATATGGCTTCAGAACCAACAGATCCACCTCAATGGCTCTCACAGAAGTAGTAGAGGAATTAACAAATTCAATAGATAACAAGGAGTATGCTATTGGAGTCTTTATTGATCTAAAGAAAGCTTTTGACACCATAAATCATGACATACTATTACATAAACTAGAGAGATATGGAATTAGAGGAATAGGACTTAGTTGGATACGGAGTTACATACAAAACAGAAAACAATTTGTCCAAATAGGCGACTATCGGTCATCATGTTTAAACATTTCCTGTGGAGTACCACAAGGCTCTGTATTGGGTCCGAAATTATTTATATTATATATTAACGACATAGTCATGGTATCTGACATACTTAAATATGTAGTCTTTGCAGATGATACCAATATTTTTTGCTCAGGTAAGGACATTCAACAGTTGTTACAAGTTATTACAGCGGAACTAGAGAACTTAAAACGGTGGTTTGATAGTAATAAGCTCTCATTAAACATAAACAAATCTAAATTCATCCTATTTGGTAATAAGAAGGTAAATCCAAGCACTCTAGTAGAGTTAAGTATTGAAAATGTAAAACTTGAAAGAGTACAGCAGTATACTTTTCTGGGAGTCAAAATCGATCAAAACCTGAGTTGGAAATCCCACATTAACCATGTCAGATCGAAAACGGCTAGGACCTTAGGCATCCTAAGAAAAACAAGATACGGATTAAATTTGAGATCCCTGTTTTTGATTTATTGTACCCTATTATTACCTTACTTAACGTATTGTGTTGAAACCTGGGGAAACACGTACAAAACTAATCTGAATCCCCTCAGCATTATGCAAAAAAAGGCTATAAGAATCGTACATAATATGGGATACACACATCACACCAACAAATTGTTTCTTAAATCGAAAACACTGAAATTATTGGACATAGTTGAACTGAAAACAACTCAGATAGTCTACAAAGCAAGAAATAATCTGCTCCCTGGAAATTTACAGAAATTGTTTAAGGAAAGAGAAGGGAGATATGAATACAGACATGCACTAAATTTCCAGCAACCTAAGGCACGGACAACGCTTAAGGGTATGTGCATTTCAGTTCAGGGAGTAAAACTATGGAATGGACTACCAGACGAGATTAAAATAAGTAAGAATATCTATTATTTCAAAAAAATGTTTATAAAATCTAAACTTGAAGAATATGGACAAATATTGGATGCATAGGGGCAGGGAAAGGGTCTCTGAAGGTTTATGTATTTCTGAGTATGAAGGATTTGATGTTGGCTCATAGCTTTAAGGCTTTGTGTGTTCTGTACATGATGATTGCTTCAAATGTGATATGAATATGCGTTAATAAGTTGGAAGAAAGCTATTCCTCATTTCTCATAAAGTGTGAGGTATGAATTATGTATGAATTTTGCCAAAAGTAACCCTCACTCGTCTTTTTTTCTTATTTTCTTATTTTCCTATTTAATAATGTTTGCTTATACTGGATCATGTCTTCCAACCTGTCTATGTATTATATGTAAGTACCTTAGTGATATTGTCTCTACACCATGATTGATTGTAAATGTAACAGTTGTAATGGGGGTAGGTTACTCATAAGCCTTTGGCTTCTTACCTATCCGTTTCGTATGTACATATGTATGTAGGTCATTCATACGAAATAAACAAACAATCAATCAGAAATTTTCCTCTGGCTCGGCTCGACTCTAAGTGTAGAGGGTGGTTGGACTACCAGGGGCGCGAAGAGAGGAGGCAGAGGGAAATATTCTAAGTGTAGAGGGTGGTTGGACTACCAGGGGCGCGAAGAGAGGAGGCAGAGGGAAATATTCTAAGTGTAGAGGGTGGTTGGACTACCAGGGGCGCGAAGAGAGGAGGCAGAGGGAAATATTCTAAGTGTAGAGGGTGGTTGGACTACCAGGGGCGGGAAGAGAGGAGGCAGAGGGAAATATTCTAAGTGTAGAGTGTGGTTGGACTACCAGGGGCACGAAGAGAGGAGGCAGAGGGAAATTGTCTAAGTGTAGAGGGTGGTTGGACTACCAGGGGCGCGAAGAGAGGAGGCAAAGGGAAATGCACTAAGTGTAGAGTGTGGTTGGACTACCAAGGGCGCGAAGAGAGGAGGCAGAGGGAAATATTCTAAGTGTAGAGGGTGGTTGGACTACCAGGGGCGCGAAGAGAGGAGGCAGAGGGAAATTTTCTAAGTGTAGAGTGTGGTTGGACTACCAGGGGCGCGAAGAGAGGAGGCAGAGGGAAATGCACTAAGTGTAGAGTGTGGTTGGACTACCATGGGCCGTTAAAATTTCAAAGTGTTTTCAGACCGGGAGAAGGGACAGAGCTGGGGACCTTTGGGGCTTGTGCCCTTCCTCCGGTGTCAAGCAGTGGTATCCATAAACTTCGACCACCACCAGCAGATTTACAGGCAAGGCAATTTTCAAAAACTGTTGACCTCCAGGCAGTGCGAGGCTCGCTTTTCCACTGACCGAACGGCATTCGTGGCATGCCATCGGAGGGCCTCCGCGGGCCCCTGGACCTCCAGGGCGCATTCTGCGGTCGGTTCCCCCGGCCAGCATGCTCGCCTCCCCCGGCCCGGGGCTGCGACTCTTGCGGTCCTCCGCATCCCGCATCCCGGTGCCTGACACCCATTGGTAGCGAGACCGAGACGCCCCGTCTCTCTCCTCACAGCGGTCCTTCCACGGAGTCCGTCGCAGGGTGTCCCGGACCCCCCCATCCCGTCGGGAGGGGGGAGGGGGGGCAGCTCCTGCAGACTGCGGCGCCGTCTCAAGAAGCAACTCGGTGTTCTCAAAGCGAACAGGACATAAGCGTGTATGTTGTGTATATATACATCCCTCCCCGGAGGGAGGGATGAAGCAGCCGAGCCGAGCCGCGGGCCCCGGTTCCTCCGAGACCCCCGGTGAGGCCAACCCAGACCAGACCGCCTCCGGCTCGCGGTGGGTGGGTCAGGCTAGCCCCGCTCGCCCGGGGCCTGCCTCCACCCGCCCGACTGGGGAGGTTTAGACGGTTGGGCTACCTGGTTGATCCTGCCAGTAGCATATGCTTGTCTCAAAGATTAAGCCATGCAAGTCTAAGTACACACGGCCGGTACAGTGAAACTGCGAATGGCTCATTTAATCAGTTATGGTTCCTTTGATCGCTCTCACGTTACTTGGATAACTGTGGCAATTTTTGAGCGTATACATGCAAACGAGCGCTGTGCTCCGGGGATGCGTGCATTTATCAGACCCAAAACACTCACATCCCATTCGAGCTGATTGTAATAAAAACTGATCAAGGAGCCAGGGTGGAGCTCAGCCCGGCCGTTCTGAGCAGAAATGACCAAATCGCTTTATCTCGCCGAGAGAAGCGATATTTGCACACACAGCATGTGTACCTGCAAAACTGGAGAAATGACACCAATTCTGCCTCTCATTAGGCTATATGTGAGGCAACTGATCAAAATGATGCATTGTGAGCCAGGGTGGAGCTCAGCCCGGCTGTTCTGAGCAGAAATGACCAAATCGCTTTATCTCGCCAGCAGAGACGCATTCGTGCACATAAGACATTTACCTGCAAAACTGGCAAAATTACACCAGCTCTGCCTCTCATTATGCTATATGTGACACAACAGGCAGTCTGGAGTCTGATCAGGACCTGTCTGCTTGAGCTGCAGTGCGCTGAGCCAGCTGGGGGGGACCGTGAAAAATCAGCGGCATGTCTGACCAGCACAAGCCGAGGAAGGCGCCCCGTGGTCGGCTGCGTGTAAAAAATGGTTGGACTAGCAGGGGCGCGAAGAGAGGAGGCAGAGGGAAATTTTCTAAGTGTAGTTTTTCACCGGTTTTCAGCCAGCCAGACTGTTTTTGGAGATTTTGGTTGGAGGAGCAGCAGCGCTCTGTGGATTTAGACGGAGACGCCGGCGCGGAAAACGAGCTGGAGCGCTCGTCAAGCTGCGACAGCGGGGATTGCGCACCGCTCTCCCGTCCATACACTTGGGAAACGTCCGCTCTCTGGCTAACAAAATGGATGAACTGCTTCTTCTCCTAACCAAGAACTCAGACTTTTGCCGTTCAGCCGCCCTGTGCTTCACTGAAACCTGGCTCAGCGAACACATCCCGGACAGCGCACTACGGCTGCCGGGCTTCCAGCTGTTCCGTGCGGACCGCTGCACGGAACTGTCTGGGAAGTCAAAGGGTGGAGGAACGTGCTTCTACATTAACGAAGGTTGGTGTACAGATGTCACAGTGCTAAAGAAGTTATGCAGCCCTCACTTGGAATCACTCTTCATAAACTGTAGACCATTTTATTCACCGCGGGAGTTCGCATCGTTTGTGCTGGTCGGTGTGTACATTCCACCGCAGGCGTGCGTAACGGAGGCGTTACATCACCTCGCCGACCAGATTACAGACGTGGAGAAAACACACCCGGACTCTCTGCTAATCATTCTCGGGGATTTTAACAGAGCAAATCTAAAGGTCGAAATGCCAAAATATAGACAGCACGTGACGTGTCCCACCAGGGACATGAACACTCTGGACCACTGCTACACCACAATAAAGGACGCATATCGCTCTGTCCCCCGTGCTGCTTTGGGACTTTCTGACCACTGCCTGGTCCACCTCATCCCATCCTACAGGCAAAAGCTGAAATCTGCTAAGCCTGCAGTGAAAACTGTGAAGAGATGGACAGACGAGTCAAAGATGCAGTTACAGGCCTGCTTTGACTGCACTGATTGGAGCGTCTTTGAAGCAGCAGCCTCAGACCTGGATGAACTAACCGACACTGTGACATCTTACATCGGCTTTTGTGAGGACATGTGCGTGCAGACCAAAACCTTCTGCACATTCAACAACAACAAACCATGGTTCACTGCAGAACTGAGACGGCTACGCCAGGACAAGGAGGAGGCCTACAGGAGTGGGGATCGAGACCTGTACAAGCAGGCCAGGAACAAGCTGACAAAGGAGATCAAGGCAGCAAAGAGGAAGTACAGTGAGAAGCTGAAGGACCGCTTTTCTGCCAACGACACCTCTACAGTTTGGAAAGGCCTGCAGACCATCACCAACTACAGGAGACCATCCCCCCACCCTGTGGGGAGCCCCCGCCTGGCAGAGGACCTCAGCGACTTCTACTCCAGGTTTGAAAGGACTTTCACACCTTTCACTTCCCCCACCATCTCCATCACAAAAGGCCTTGCAGCTCCACAAACCACACCCGACCCCCTGCCTGCGCTGAGGATCTGCGAACAGGATGTGCGTCAGCTCTTTCAGAGACAGAGGATTAGGAAGGCCCCGGGACCCGATGGAGTGTCTCCGTCCTGCCTAAAAGTCTGTGCTGACCAGCTGGCTCCCATCTTCACTCAGATCTTCAACAACTCCCTGGAGCTGTGCGTGGTCCCCTCCTGCCTCAAACGCTCCACCATCATCCCGGTTCCCAAGAAGTGGACTCATTCAGGTTCCTAGGGTCCACAATTTCACGGAACCTGAAGTGGTCCGCCCACATAGACTCCGTGAGGAAGAAGGCCCAGCAGAGGCTGTACTTTCTGCGCCAGCTCAGAAAGTTCAACCTGCCTCAGGAGCTGCTGATCATATTCTACACTGCAATAGTCCAGTCTGTCCTGACCACGTCCATCACTGTCTGGTTTGGATCCTCCACCAGGCATGACAGGGACAGACTGCAGAGAACAGTCAGGGCTGCAGAGAGGATCATTGGCACCGATCTTCCCTCCATCCAGGACCTGTACCGGCCCCGGGTCAGGAAGCGGGCCAGGAAAATCTCCACAGACCCCTCACACCCTGGTAACAAACTGTTCAGACTCCTCCCCTCAGGCCGGCGTTACAGAGCACTGTACGCCAAAACCACCCGCCACAAGGACAGTTTTTTCCCCCGGGCTGTCGCTCTGATGAACTCTGAGCAGTCGCAGAGCGAGAGACCATCCACATGAACAATAAATAATGACTCTGCCCTGTAAATATTCACTGTACAATAACCCCGGTGTATATATTACCTATATTTTATATGTACAGATTGAGATTTATTTTATTGTGTTTTATTTTATTCTTATTTCGCTATTTAAGTTTGTACTGTACCAGAGAGTAAAAGTTACCAGAGTCAAATTCCTTGTATGTGCACATACTTGGCCAATAAAGCTGATTCTGATTCTGATTCTGTAGAGGGTGGTTGGACTACCAGGGGAGCGAAGAGAGGAGGCAGAGGGAAATATTCTAAGTGTAGAGGGTGGTTGGACTACCAGGGGCGCGAAGAGAGGAGGCAGAGGGAAATATTTTAAGTGTGGAGGGTGGTTGGACTACCAGGGGCGCGGAGAGAGGAGCTAGAGGCTTGTGCCCTTCTCCCGGTGCCGTTAAAATTTCAAAGTGTTTTCAGACCGGGAGAAGGGACAGAGCTGGGGACCTTTGGGGCTTGTGCCCTTCCTCAGAACCGAGCCGAGCCAGAGGAAAATATTCTAAGTGTAGAGGGTGGTTGGACTACCAGGGGCGCGAAGAGAGGAGGCAGAGGGAAATAGTCTAAGTGTAGAGTGTGGTTGGACTACCAGGGGCGCGAAGAGAGGAGGCAGAGGGAAATGTTCTAAGTCTAGAGGGTGGTTGGACTACCAGGGGCGCGAAGAGAGGAGCTAGAGGCTTGTGCCCTTCTCCCGGTGCGGTTAAAATTTCAAAGTGTTTTCAGACCGGGAGAAGGGACGGAGGTGGGGACCTTTGGGGCTTGTGCCCTTGCTTTTTCTCTGAGACTAAATACTTTGTTCTTTTTGATATTAGATCTTTTACAGATCTCTGCTTTTTCTCTGAGATTAAACACTTTTTTCTTTTTTGCATCACATTTTTCACAAACTTCCGCTTTTTTTCCTGAGACTGAACACTTTTTTCTCTCTGATATTTTATTTTTTACAGATCTCTGTTCTTTTTTTCTGGGACTAAATATTTTTTTCTCTTTGTTAACAATAACCTTTGACTCTGGTGTGGTGAATGGTGGTGCGAAGGTGTGTGTGTGGGAGCAACTGCAGAATTGTGTATGGATGCGCATGAACGTGTGGATGTGTAAGTGGATGATCAACTATGTATGCGTACTGGAGAGTGCGGGTGGAGTGTTGTGGTGCGTATGGGAGCCACTGCGTAACTGTGCTTGGGTATATGTGAGTGTGTGGAATGGAAATGGTAAATGGGTGCCGGAAACACCGAGGGTGCACAAACATCTCGCCTGGGATGTGCGAAGTGTGTGCCCACAACGGGCGTGGCTAAGGACTGATCAACCAATGGACACTTGTACCTCCCCACATAGTTCTGTGAACTGGGGACCAATAAGAAAAGTGACCTATTATTGGTATGACTCTGATTGTTATCTCGAAGATGTGTGCTGGACTACATTATCTCCTTTTTACTTAGATGCAGTGTGTTATGTGCTCATCTTGATAGTATGTGCGGGATTAATTTATCTTTGCAGTATTTTTGATGCTATGTGTTGGGTCATTTACTTTATATAAATATGCATGATTTTGATCAAGACATAGACCCTGAAAGAAATTTTTTTAATAACATTAAAATCAATTGTGAATACTATACAGAGGAAAAAGTCAATGATGAATTACGTAAAGATGGGACTAATCGATTTTCAATTATACACTTTAATGGCAGAAGTTTATATGCAAACTTTGAACATATTAAAGATTATCTAAGTCAGTTTACCACACCATTCTCTGTGATAGCCATTTCAGAGTCTTGGATTAAAGAATCAAAAGGAGTAGCGGATATTCAGCTAGATGGATATGACTTCAAACATATGAATAGAATGAACAAAGGGGGAGGTGGGACAGCTTTATATATTCAGAATCATTTAAAATTTAAGGTGGTGGAAGAAATGTCAATTGCCATTAAAGGTTTATGTGAATGCATCACGGTGGAGATATTCATGGAGGGACAGAAGAACATCTTGGTCAGCTGCGTTTATAGGGCACCCACCTCAAATATTGTCACTTTCAGAGACACAATAGAGGAGTTATTGATAAAAACTGAACAGAAAGTTACCTTCTTCTGTGGTGATTTCAATATTAATCTATTAAATCCTCAAGTCCTGACAGATGGTTTTACGGAGGCAATGTACAACATGGGCCTATACCCTGTCATTAATAAGCCAAGCAGAATTACCACACACTCTGCTACATTAATAGATAATATTTTTACTAATAATATATATAATAATCTACTCAGTGGCTTATTAATGAATGACATAACTGATCATCTACCAGTGTTCGTAATGTTTGATTGTGAAGGCCAAACAAAGAGGGACACAATGACTAGACCTTCAAACAGTAGGAGATTACGCACAGATGAGGCAATAGAAGCATTTAAATATGAACTAGCAATAGAAAAATGGAGAGAGGTGTATGAAGCCACTGACGTGGATGAAGCCTATGGTGGTTTTTTAAATAAATTCCTGGTATTATTCGACAGGAGCTGCCCAGTCCTGCAACAAGTTAAGTGGGGTAAAAAATCGAAGACTCCGCACAAGCCATGGATTTCAAAAGGAATCCTGAATGCATGCAAAAAAAAGAACAGTTTATATAGAGACTTTATAAAGCATAGATCAAGTGAGAAAGAAATTAAATATAAAAGATACAAGAATAAATTAATTGATATTATTAGAAAATGTAAGAAAGAATATTATAACAATTTATTGGAAAATAATAAGAACGATAGTAAAGGAACATGGAATATAATTAATAAAATTATTAGAAAGTCTACTAATAAACCAAGCTATCCAAATTACTTCACTGAAAAGGAAAAGGACATAACCAACATGGATGATGTAGTGGAGGGCTTCAATACATTTTTTGTTAGTGTGGGGCCGGATTTGGCGGAAAAAATAAAACCTCCACAGGGGGGAGCAAATTCTAAACATAAAATTGACAGAAACTCATCCACAATTTTCTTACATGATGTAACTAGAATAGAAATAATAGATGTAGTCAAGAACTTCAAAAATAAAGCATCTATTGATGAGAATGGCATAGATATGGCCTTAATCAAAAAAGTTATTGGAGAAATAGTTGACCCCATTACTCATATATGTAATCTATCATTCAAACTAGGTACCTTTCCTACAGAAATGAAAACAGCTAAAATAATACCGATTTATAAAACAGGAGATAAACATTTATATACAAACTATAGACCGATCTCACTATTGCCCCAGTTCTCTAAGATCCTTGAGAAACTCTTTGTTGCAAGACTGGACAGTTTTATTGAAAAGCACAATATTTTGATTGAAGGCCAATATGGCTTCAGAACCAACAGATCCACCTCAATGGCTCTCACAGAAGTAGTAGAGGAATTAACAAATTCAATAGATAACAAGGAGTATGCTATTGGAGTCTTTATTGATCTAAAGAAAGCTTTTGACACCATAAATCATGACATACTATTACATAAACTAGAGAGATATGGAATTAGAGGAATAGGACTTAGTTGGATACGGAGTTACATACAAAACAGAAAACAATTTGTCCAAATAGGCGACTATCGGTCATCATGTTTAAACATTTCCTGTGGAGTACCACAAGGCTCTGTATTGGGTCCGAAATTATTTATATTATATATTAACGACATAGTCATGGTATCTGACATACTTAAATATGTAGTCTTTGCAGATGATACCAATATTTTTTGCTCAGGTAAGGACATTCAACAGTTGTTACAAGTTATTACAGCGGAACTAGAGAACTTAAAACGGTGGTTTGATAGTAATAAGCTCTCATTAAACATAAACAAATCTAAATTCATCCTATTTGGTAATAAGAAGGTAAATCCAAGCACTCTAGTAGAGTTAAGTATTGAAAATGTAAAACTTGAAAGAGTACAGCAGTATACTTTTCTGGGAGTCAAAATCGATCAAAACCTGAGTTGGAAATCCCACATTAACCATGTCAGATCGAAAACGGCTAGGACCTTAGGCATCCTAAGAAAAACAAGATACGGATTAAATTTGAGATCCCTGTTTTTGATTTATTGTACCCTATTATTACCTTACTTAACGTATTGTGTTGAAACCTGGGGAAACACGTACAAAACTAATCTGAATCCCCTCAGCATTATGCAAAAAAAGGCTATAAGAATCGTACATAATATGGGATACACACATCACACCAACAAATTGTTTCTTAAATCGAAAACACTGAAATTATTGGACATAGTTGAACTGAAAACAACTCAGATAGTCTACAAAGCAAGAAATAATCTGCTCCCTGGAAATTTACAGAAATTGTTTAAGGAAAGAGAAGGGAGATATGAATACAGACATGCACTAAATTTCCAGCAACCTAAGGCACGGACAACGCTTAAGGGTATGTGCATTTCAGTTCAGGGAGTAAAACTATGGAATGGACTACCAGACGAGATTAAAATAAGTAAGAATATCTATTATTTCAAAAAAATGTTTATAAAATCTAAACTTGAAGAATATGGACAAATATTGGATGCATAGGGGCAGGGAAAGGGTCTCTGAAGGTTTATGTATTTCTGAGTATGAAGGATTTGATGTTGGCTCATAGCTTTAAGGCTTTGTGTGTTCTGTACATGATGATTGCTTCAAATGTGATATGAATATGCGTTAATAAGTTGGAAGAAAGCTATTCCTCATTTCTCATAAAGTGTGAGGTATGAATTATGTATGAATTTTGCCAAAAGTAACCCTCACTCGTCTTTTTTTCTTATTTTCTTATTTTCCTATTTAATAATGTTTGCTTATACTGGATCATGTCTTCCAACCTGTCTATGTATTATATGTAAGTACCTTAGTGATATTGTCTCTACACCATGATTGATTGTAAATGTAACAGTTGTAATGGGGGTAGGTTACTCATAAGCCTTTGGCTTCTTACCTATCCGTTTCGTATGTACATATGTATGTAGGTCATTCATACGAAATAAACAAACAATCAATCAGAAAATTTTCCTCTGGCTCGGCTCGACTCTAAGTGTAGAGGGTGGTTGGACTACCAGGGGCGCGAAGAGAGGAGGCAGAGGGAAATATTCTAAGTGTAGAGGGTGGTTGGACTACCAGGGGCGCGAAGAGAGGAGGCAGAGGGAAATATTCTAAGTGTAGAGGGTGGTTGGACTACCAGGGGCGCGAAGAGAGGAGGCAGAGGGAAATATTCTAAGTGTAGAGGGTGGTTGGACTACCAGGGGCGGGAAGAGAGGAGGCAGAGGGAAATATTCTAAGTGTAGAGTGTGGTTGGACTACCAGGGGCACGAAGAGAGGAGGCAGAGGGAAATTGTCTAAGTGTAGAGGGTGGTTGGACTACCAGGGGCGCGAAGAGAGGAGGCAAAGGGAAATGCACTAAGTGTAGAGTGTGGTTGGACTACCAAGGGCGCGAAGAGAGGAGGCAGAGGGAAATATTCTAAGTGTAGAGGGTGGTTGGACTACCAGGGGCGCGAAGAGAGGAGGCAGAGGGAAATTTTCTAAGTGTAGAGTGTGGTTGGACTACCAGGGGCGCGAAGAGAGGAGGCAGAGGGAAATGCACTAAGTGTAGAGTGTGGTTGGACTACCATGGGCCGTTAAAATTTCAAAGTGTTTTCAGACCGGGAGAAGGGACAGAGCTGGGGACCTTTGGGGCTTGTGCCCTTCCTCCGGTGTCAAGCAGTGGTATCCATAAACTTCGACCACCACCAGCAGATTTACAGGCAAGGCAATTTTCAAAAACTGTTGACCTCCAGGCAGTGCGAGGCTCGCTTTTCCACTGACCGAACGGCATTCGTGGCATGCCATCGGAGGGCCTCCGCGGGCCCCTGGACCTCCAGGGCGCATTCTGCGGTCGGTTCCCCCGGCCAGCATGCTCGCCTCCCCCGGCCCGGGGCTGCGACTCTTGCGGTCCTCCGCATCCCGCATCCCGGTGCCTGACACCCATTGGTAGCGAGACCGAGACGCCCCGTCTCTCTCCTCACAGCGGTCCTTCCACGGAGTCCGTCGCAGGGTGTCCCGGACCCCCCCATCCCGTCGGGAGGGGGGAGGGGGGGCAGCTCCTGCAGACTGCGGCGCCGTCTCAAGAAGCAACTCGGTGTTCTCAAAGCGAACAGGACATAAGCGTGTATGTTGTGTATATATACATCCCTCCCCGGAGGGAGGGATGAAGCAGCCGAGCCGAGCCGCGGGCCCCGGTTCCTCCGAGACCCCCGGTGAGGCCAACCCAGACCAGACCGCCTCCGGCTCGCGGTGGGTGGGTCAGGCTAGCCCCGCTCGCCCGGGGCCTGCCTCCACCCGCCCGACTGGGGAGGTTTAGACGGTTGGGCTACCTGGTTGATCCTGCCAGTAGCATATGCTTGTCTCAAAGATTAAGCCATGCAAGTCTAAGTACACACGGCCGGTACAGTGAAACTGCGAATGGCTCATTTAATCAGTTATGGTTCCTTTGATCGCTCTCACGTTACTTGGATAACTGTGGCAATTTTTGAGCGTATACATGCAAACGAGCGCTGTGCTCCGGGGATGCGTGCATTTATCAGACCCAAAACACTCACATCCCATTCGAGCTGATTGTAATAAAAACTGATCAAGGAGCCAGGGTGGAGCTCAGCCCGGCCGTTCTGAGCAGAAATGACCAAATCGCTTTATCTCGCCAGCAGAGACGCATTCGTGCACACAAGACATTTACCTGCAAAACTGGCAAAATTACACCAGCTCTGCCTCTCATTATGCTATATGTGACACAACAGGCAGTCTGGAGTCTGATCAGGACCTGTCTGCTTGAGCTGCAGTGCGCTGAGCCAGCTGGGGGGGACCGTGAAAAATCAGCGGCATGTCTGACCAGCACAAGCCGAGGAAGGCGCCCCGTGGTCGGCTGCGTGTAAAAAATGGTTGGACTAGCAGGGGCGCGAAGAGAGGAGGCAGAGGGAAATTTTCTAAGTGTAGTTTTTCACCGGTTTTCAGCCAGCCAGACTGTTTTTTGGAGATTTTGGTTGGAGGAGCAGCAGCGCTCTGTGGATTTAGACGGAGACGCCGGCGCGGAAAACGAGCTGGAGCGCTCGTCAAGCTGCGACAGCGGGGATTGCGCACCGCTCTCCCGTCCATACACTTGGGAAACGTCCGCTCTCTGGCTAACAAAATGGATGAACTGCTTCTTCTCCTAACCAAGAACTCAGACTTTTGCCGTTCAGCCGCCCTGTGCTTCACTGAAACCTGGCTCAGCGAACACATCCCGGACAGCGCACTACGGCTGCCGGGCTTCCAGCTGTTCCGTGCGGACCGCTGCACGGAACTGTCTGGGAAGTCAAAGGGTGGAGGAACGTGCTTCTACATTAACGAAGGTTGGTGTACAGATGTCACAGTGCTAAAGAAGTTATGCAGCCCTCACTTGGAATCACTCTTCATAAACTGTAGACCATTTTATTCACCGCGGGAGTTCGCATCGTTTGTGCTGGTCGGTGTGTACATTCCACCGCAGGCGTGCGTAACGGAGGCGTTACATCACCTCGCCGACCAGATTACAGACGTGGAGAAAACACACCCGGACTCTCTGCTAATCATTCTCGGGGATTTTAACAGAGCAAATCTAAAGGTCGAAATGCCAAAATATAGACAGCACGTGACGTGTCCCACCAGGGACATGAACACTCTGGACCACTGCTACACCACAATAAAGGACGCATATCGCTCTGTCCCCCGTGCTGCTTTGGGACTTTCTGACCACTGCCTGGTCCACCTCATCCCATCCTACAGGCAAAAGCTGAAATCTGCTAAGCCTGCAGTGAAAACTGTGAAGAGATGGACAGACGAGTCAAAGATGCAGTTACAGGCCTGCTTTGACTGCACTGATTGGAGCGTCTTTGAAGCAGCAGCCTCAGACCTGGATGAACTAACCGACACTGTGACATCTTACATCGGCTTTTGTGAGGACATGTGCGTGCAGACCAAAACCTTCTGCACATTCAACAACAACAAACCATGGTTCACTGCAGAACTGAGACGGCTACGCCAGGACAAGGAGGAGGCCTACAGGAGTGGGGATCGAGACCTGTACAAGCAGGCCAGGAACAAGCTGACAAAGGAGATCAAGGCAGCAAAGAGGAAGTACAGTGAGAAGCTGAAGGACCGCTTTTCTGCCAACGACACCTCTACAGTTTGGAAAGGCCTGCAGACCATCACCAACTACAGGAGACCATCCCCCCACCCTGTGGGGAGCCCCCGCCTGGCAGAGGACCTCAGCGACTTCTACTCCAGGTTTGAAAGGACTTTCACACCTTTCACTTCCCCCACCATCTCCATCACAAAAGGCCTTGCAGCTCCACAAACCACACCCGACCCCCTGCCTGCGCTGAGGATCTGCGAACAGGATGTGCGTCAGCTCTTTCAGAGACAGAGGATTAGGAAGGCCCCGGGACCCGATGGAGTGTCTCCGTCCTGCCTAAAAGTCTGTGCTGACCAGCTGGCTCCCATCTTCACTCAGATCTTCAACAACTCCCTGGAGCTGTGCGTGGTCCCCTCCTGCCTCAAACGCTCCACCATCATCCCGGTTCCCAAGAAGTGGACTCATTCAGGTTCCTAGGGTCCACAATTTCACGGAACCTGAAGTGGTCCGCCCACATAGACTCCGTGAGGAAGAAGGCCCAGCAGAGGCTGTACTTTCTGCGCCAGCTCAGAAAGTTCAACCTGCCTCAGGAGCTGCTGATCATATTCTACACTGCAATAGTCCAGTCTGTCCTGACCACGTCCATCACTGTCTGGTTTGGATCCTCCACCAGGCATGACAGGGACAGACTGCAGAGAACAGTCAGGGCTGCAGAGAGGATCATTGGCACCGATCTTCCCTCCATCCAGGACCTGTACCGGCCCCGGGTCAGGAAGCGGGCCAGGAAAATCTCCACAGACCCCTCACACCCTGGTAACAAACTGTTCAGACTCCTCCCCTCAGGCCGGCGTTACAGAGCACTGTACGCCAAAACCACCCGCCACAAGGACAGTTTTTTCCCCCGGGCTGTCGCTCTGATGAACTCTGAGCAGTCGCAGAGCGAGAGACCATCCACATGAACAATAAATAATGACTCTGCCCTGTAAATATTCACTGTACAATAACCCCGGTGTATATATTACCTATATTTTATATGTACAGATTGAGATTTATTTTATTGTGTTTTATTTTATTCTTATTTCGCTATTTAAGTTTGTACTGTACCAGAGAGTAAAAGTTACCAGAGTCAAATTCCTTGTATGTGCACATACTTGGCCAATAAAGCTGATTCTGATTCTGATTCTGTAGAGGGTGGTTGGACTACCAGGGGAGCGAAGAGAGGAGGCAGAGGGAAATATTCTAAGTGTAGAGGGTGGTTGGACTACCAGGGGCGCGAAGAGAGGAGGCAGAGGGAAATATTTTAAGTGTGGAGGGTGGTTGGACTACCAGGGGCGCGGAGAGAGGAGCTAGAGGCTTGTGCCCTTCTCCCGGTGCCGTTAAAATTTCAAAGTGTTTTCAGACCGGGAGAAGGGACAGAGCTGGGGACCTTTGGGGCTTGTGCCCTTCCTCAGAACCGAGCCGAGCCAGAGGAAAATATTCTAAGTGTAGAGGGTGGTTGGACTACCAGGGGCGCGAAGAGAGGAGGCAGAGGGAAATAGTCTAAGTGTAGAGTGTGGTTGGACTACCAGGGGCGCGAAGAGAGGAGGCAGAGGGAAATGTTCTAAGTCTAGAGGGTGGTTGGACTACCAGGGGCGCGAAGAGAGGAGCTAGAGGCTTGTGCCCTTCTCCCGGTGCGGTTAAAATTTCAAAGTGTTTTCAGACCGGGAGAAGGGACGGAGGTGGGGACCTTTGGGGCTTGTGCCCTTGCTTTTTCTCTGAGACTAAATACTTTGTTCTTTTTGATATTAGATCTTTTACAGATCTCTGCTTTTTCTCTGAGATTAAACACTTTTTTCTTTTTTGCATCACATTTTTCACAAACTTCCGCTTTTTTTCCTGAGACTGAACACTTTTTTCTCTCTGATATTTTATTTTTTACAGATCTCTGTTCTTTTTTTCTGGGACTAAATATTTTTTTCTCTTTGTTAACAATAACCTTTGACTCTGGTGTGGTGAATGGTGGTGCGAAGGTGTGTGTGTGGGAGCAACTGCAGAATTGTGTATGGATGCGCATGAACGTGTGGATGTGTAAGTGGATGATCAACTATGTATGCGTACTGGAGAGTGCGGGTGGAGTGTTGTGGTGCGTATGGGAGCCACTGCGTAACTGTGCTTGGGTATATGTGAGTGTGTGGAATGGAAATGGTAAATGGGTGCCGGAAACACCGAGGGTGCACAAACATCTCGCCTGGGATGTGCGAAGTGTGTGCCCACAACGGGCGTGGCTAAGGACTGATCAACCAATGGACACTTGTACCTCCCCACATAGTTCTGTGAACTGGGGACCAATAAGAAAAGTGACCTATTATTGGTATGACTCTGATTGTTATCTCGAAGATGTGTGCTGGACTACATTATCTCCTTTTTACTTAGATGCAGTGTGTTATGTGCTCATCTTGATAGTATGTGCGGGATTAATTTATCTTTGCAGTATTTTTGATGCTATGTGTTGGGTCATTTACTTTATATAAATATGCATGATTTTGATCAAGACATAGACCCTGAAAGAAATTTTTTTAATAACATTAAAATCAATTGTGAATACTATACAGAGGAAAAAGTCAATGATGAATTACGTAAAGATGGGACTAATCGATTTTCAATTATACACTTTAATGGCAGAAGTTTATATGCAAACTTTGAACATATTAAAGATTATCTAAGTCAGTTTACCACACCATTCTCTGTGATAGCCATTTCAGAGTCTTGGATTAAAGAATCAAAAGGAGTAGCGGATATTCAGCTAGATGGATATGACTTCAAACATATGAATAGAATGAACAAAGGGGGAGGTGGGACAGCTTTATATATTCAGAATCATTTAAAATTTAAGGTGGTGGAAGAAATGTCAATTGCCATTAAAGGTTTATGTGAATGCATCACGGTGGAGATATTCATGGAGGGACAGAAGAACATCTTGGTCAGCTGCGTTTATAGGGCACCCACCTCAAATATTGTCACTTTCAGAGACACAATAGAGGAGTTATTGATAAAAACTGAACAGAAAGTTACCTTCTTCTGTGGTGATTTCAATATTAATCTATTAAATCCTCAAGTCCTGACAGATGGTTTTACGGAGGCAATGTACAACATGGGCCTATACCCTGTCATTAATAAGCCAAGCAGAATTACCACACACTCTGCTACATTAATAGATAATATTTTTACTAATAATATATATAATAATCTACTCAGTGGCTTATTAATGAATGACATAACTGATCATCTACCAGTGTTCGTAATGTTTGATTGTGAAGGCCAAACAAAGAGGGACACAATGACTAGACCTTCAAACAGTAGGAGATTACGCACAGATGAGGCAATAGAAGCATTTAAATATGAACTAGCAATAGAAAAATGGAGAGAGGTGTATGAAGCCACTGACGTGGATGAAGCCTATGGTGGTTTTTTAAATAAATTCCTGGTATTATTCGACAGGAGCTGCCCAGTCCTGCAACAAGTTAAGTGGGGTAAAAAATCGAAGACTCCGCACAAGCCATGGATTTCAAAAGGAATCCTGAATGCATGCAAAAAAAAGAACAGTTTATATAGAGACTTTATAAAGCATAGATCAAGTGAGAAAGAAATTAAATATAAAAGATACAAGAATAAATTAATTGATATTATTAGAAAATGTAAGAAAGAATATTATAACAATTTATTGGAAAATAATAAGAACGATAGTAAAGGAACATGGAATATAATTAATAAAATTATTAGAAAGTCTACTAATAAACCAAGCTATCCAAATTACTTCACTGAAAAGGAAAAGGACATAACCAACATGGATGATGTAGTGGAGGGCTTCAATACATTTTTTGTTAGTGTGGGGCCGGATTTGGCGGAAAAAATAAAACCTCCACAGGGGGGAGCAAATTCTAAACATAAAATTGACAGAAACTCATCCACAATTTTCTTACATGATGTAACTAGAATAGAAATAATAGATGTAGTCAAGAACTTCAAAAATAAAGCATCTATTGATGAGAATGGCATAGATATGGCCTTAATCAAAAAAGTTATTGGAGAAATAGTTGACCCCATTACTCATATATGTAATCTATCATTCAAACTAGGTACCTTTCCTACAGAAATGAAAACAGCTAAAATAATACCGATTTATAAAACAGGAGATAAACATTTATATACAAACTATAGACCGATCTCACTATTGCCCCAGTTCTCTAAGATCCTTGAGAAACTCTTTGTTGCAAGACTGGACAGTTTTATTGAAAAGCACAATATTTTGATTGAAGGCCAATATGGCTTCAGAACCAACAGATCCACCTCAATGGCTCTCACAGAAGTAGTAGAGGAATTAACAAATTCAATAGATAACAAGGAGTATGCTATTGGAGTCTTTATTGATCTAAAGAAAGCTTTTGACACCATAAATCATGACATACTATTACATAAACTAGAGAGATATGGAATTAGAGGAATAGGACTTAGTTGGATACGGAGTTACATACAAAACAGAAAACAATTTGTCCAAATAGGCGACTATCGGTCATCATGTTTAAACATTTCCTGTGGAGTACCACAAGGCTCTGTATTGGGTCCGAAATTATTTATATTATATATTAACGACATAGTCATGGTATCTGACATACTTAAATATGTAGTCTTTGCAGATGATACCAATATTTTTTGCTCAGGTAAGGACATTCAACAGTTGTTACAAGTTATTACAGCGGAACTAGAGAACTTAAAACGGTGGTTTGATAGTAATAAGCTCTCATTAAACATAAACAAATCTAAATTCATCCTATTTGGTAATAAGAAGGTAAATCCAAGCACTCTAGTAGAGTTAAGTATTGAAAATGTAAAACTTGAAAGAGTACAGCAGTATACTTTTCTGGGAGTCAAAATCGATCAAAACCTGAGTTGGAAATCCCACATTAACCATGTCAGATCGAAAACGGCTAGGACCTTAGGCATCCTAAGAAAAACAAGATACGGATTAAATTTGAGATCCCTGTTTTTGATTTATTGTACCCTATTATTACCTTACTTAACGTATTGTGTTGAAACCTGGGGAAACACGTACAAAACTAATCTGAATCCCCTCAGCATTATGCAAAAAAAGGCTATAAGAATCGTACATAATATGGGATACACACATCACACCAACAAATTGTTTCTTAAATCGAAAACACTGAAATTATTGGACATAGTTGAACTGAAAACAACTCAGATAGTCTACAAAGCAAGAAATAATCTGCTCCCTGGAAATTTACAGAAATTGTTTAAGGAAAGAGAAGGGAGATATGAATACAGACATGCACTAAATTTCCAGCAACCTAAGGCACGGACAACGCTTAAGGGTATGTGCATTTCAGTTCAGGGAGTAAAACTATGGAATGGACTACCAGACGAGATTAAAATAAGTAAGAATATCTATTATTTCAAAAAAATGTTTATAAAATCTAAACTTGAAGAATATGGACAAATATTGGATGCATAGGGGCAGGGAAAGGGTCTCTGAAGGTTTATGTATTTCTGAGTATGAAGGATTTGATGTTGGCTCATAGCTTTAAGGCTTTGTGTGTTCTGTACATGATGATTGCTTCAAATGTGATATGAATATGCGTTAATAAGTTGGAAGAAAGCTATTCCTCATTTCTCATAAAGTGTGAGGTATGAATTATGTATGAATTTTGCCAAAAGTAACCCTCACTCGTCTTTTTTTCTTATTTTCTTATTTTCCTATTTAATAATGTTTGCTTATACTGGATCATGTCTTCCAACCTGTCTATGTATTATATGTAAGTACCTTAGTGATATTGTCTCTACACCATGATTGATTGTAAATGTAACAGTTGTAATGGGGGTAGGTTACTCATAAGCCTTTGGCTTCTTACCTATCCGTTTCGTATGTACATATGTATGTAGGTCATTCATACGAAATAAACAAACAATCAATCAGAAAATTTTCCTCTGGCTCGGCTCGACTCTAAGTGTAGAGGGTGGTTGGACTACCAGGGGCGCGAAGAGAGGAGGCAGAGGGAAATATTCTAAGTGTAGAGGGTGGTTGGACTACCAGGGGCGCGAAGAGAGGAGGCAGAGGGAAATATTCTAAGTGTAGAGGGTGGTTGGACTACCAGGGGCGGAAGAGAGGAGGCAGAGGGAAATATTCTAAGTGTAGGGTGGTTGGACTACCAGGGGCGCGAAGAGAGGAGGCAGAGGGAAATTGTCTAAGTGTAGAGGGTGGTTGGACTACCAGGGGCGCGAAGAGAGGAGGCAGAGGGAAATATTCTAAGTGTAGAGGGTGGTTGGACTACCAGGGGCGCGAAGAGAGGAGGCAGAGGGAAATTTTCTAAGTGTAGAGTGTGGTTGGACTACCAGGGGCGCGAAGAGAGGAGGCAGAGGGAAATGCACTAAGTGTAGAGTGTGGTTGGACTACCATGGGCCGTTAAAATTTCAAAGTGTTTTCAGACCGGGAGAAGGGACAGAGCTGGGGACCTTTGGGGCTTGTGCCCTTCCTCCGGTGTCAAGCAGTGGTATCCATAAACTTCGACCACCACCAGCAGATTTACAGGCAAGGCAATTTTCAAAAACTGTTGACCTCCAGGCAGTGCGAGGCTCGCTTTTCCACTGACCGAACGGCATTCGTGGCATGCCATCGGAGGGCCTCCGCGGGCCCCTGGACCTCCAGGGCGCATTCTGCGGTCGGTTCCCCCGGCCAGCATGCTCGCCTCCCCCGGCCCGGGGCTGCGACTCTTGCGGTCCTCCGCATCCCGCATCCCGGTGCCTGACACCCATTGGTAGCGAGACCGAGACGCCCCGTCTCTCTCCTCACAGCGGTCCTTCCACGGAGTCCGTCGCAGGGTGTCCCGGACCCCCCCATCCCGTCGGGAGGGGGGGGGGGCAGCTCCTGCAGACTGCGGCGCCGTCTCCAGAAGCAACTCGGTGTTCTCAAAGCGAACAGGACATAAGCGTGTATGTTGTGTATATATACATCCCTCCCCGGAGGGAGGGATGAAGCAGCCGAGCCGAGCCGCGGGCCCCGGTTCCTCCGAGACCCCCGGTGAGGCCAACCCAGACCAGACCGCCTCCGGCTCGCGGTGGGTGGGTCAGGCTAGCCCCGCTCGCCCGGGGCCTGCCTCCACCCGCCCGACTGGGGAGGTTTAGACGGTTGGGCTACCTGGTTGATCCTGCCAGTAGCATATGCTTGTCTCAAAGATTAAGCCATGCAAGTCTAAGTACACACGGCCGGTACAGTGAAACTGCGAATGGCTCATTTAATCAGTTATGGTTCCTTTGATCGCTCTCACGTTACTTGGATAACTGTGGCAATTTTTGAGCGTATACATGCAAACGAGCGCTGTGCTCCGGGGATGCGTGCATTTATCAGACCCAAAACACTCACATCCCATTCGAGCTGATTGTAATAAAAACTGATCAAAATGATGTATTGGGAGCCAGGGTGGAGCTCAGCCCGGCCGTTCTGAGCAGAAATGACCAAATCGCTTTATCTCGCCAGCAGAGACGCATTCGTGCACACAAGACATTTACCTGCAAAACTGGCAAAATTACACCAGCTCTGCCTCTCATTATGCTATATGTGACACAACAGGCAGTATGGAGTCTGATCAGGACCTGTCTGCTTGAGCTGCAGTGCGCTGAGCCAGCTGGGGGGGACCGTGAAAAATCAGCGGCATGTCTGACCACCACAAGCCGAGGAAGGCGCACTGTGTTCGGCTGCGCGCTCGGCCTCCACTCACCCCCCGTGGAAGGCGAAGACAGGCACCTCCGCCTCATCCCACACCCCATTCGGACTGATTGTAATAAAAACTGATCAAAATGATGCATTGGGAGCCAGGGTGGAGGTCAGCACGGCCGTTTTAAACAGAAATGACCAAATCGCTTTATCTCGCCGAGAGAAGCGATATTTGCACACACAGCATGTGTACCTGCAAAACTGGAGAAATTACACCAATTCTGCCTCTCATTAGGCTATATGTGAGGCAACTGATCAAAATGATGCATTGTGAGCCAGGGTGGAGCTCAGCCCGGCTGTTCTGAGCAGGAATGACCAAATCGCTTTATCTCGCCAGCAGAGACGCATTCGTGCACACAAGACATTTACCTGCAAAACTGGCAAAATTACACCAGCTCTGCCTCTCATTATGCTATATGTGACACAACGGGCAGTCTGGAGTCTGATCAGGACCTGTCTGCTTGAGCTGCAGTGCGCTGAGCCAGCTGGTGGGGACCGTGAAAAATCAGCGGCATGTCTGACCACCACAAGCCGAGGAAGGCGCACTGTGTTCGGCTGCGCGCTCGGCCTCCACTCCCCCCGGGAAGCGAAGACAGGCACCTCCGCCTCATCCCACCCCCCATTCGGACTGATTGTAATAAAAACTGATCAAATGATGCATTGGGAGCCAGGGTGGAGGTCAGCACGGCCGTTTTAAACAGAAAGACCAAATCGCTTATCTCGCCAGCAGAGACGCATTCGTGCACACAAGACATTTACCTGCAAAACTGGAAAATTACACCAGCTCTGCCTCTCATCATGCTATATGTGACACAACAGGCAGTCTGGAGTCTGATCAGGACCTGTCTGCTTGAGCTGCAGTGCGCTGAGCCAGCTGGGGGGGGCCGTGAAAAATCAGCGGCATGTCTGACCACCACAAGCCGAGGAAGGCGCCCCGTGGTCGGCTGCGTGTAAAAAATGGTTGGACTAGCAGGGGCGCGAAGAGAGGAGGCAGAGGAAATTTTCTAAGTGTAGTTTTTCACCGGTTTTTCAGCCCAGCCAGACTGTTTTTTTGGAGATTTTGGTTGGAGGAGCAGCAGCGCTCTGTGGATTTAGACGGAGACGCCGGCGCGGAAAACGAGCTGGAGCGCTCGTCAAGCTGCGACAGCGGGGATTGCGCACCGCTCTCCCGTCCATACACTTGGGAAACGTCCGCTCTCTGGCTAACAAAATGGATGAACTGCTTCTTCTCCTAACCAAGAACTCAGACTTTTGCCGTTCAGCCGCCCTGTGCTTCACTGAAACCTGGCTCAGCGAACACATCCCGGACAGCGCACTACGGCTGCCGGGCTTCCAGCTGTTCCGTGCGGACCGCTGCACGGAACTGTCTGGGAAGTCAAAGGGTGGAGGAACGTGCTTCTACATTAACGAAGGTTGGTGTACAGATGTCACAGTGCTAAAGAAGTTATGCAGCCCTCACTTGGAATCACTCTTCATAAACTGTAGACCATTTTATTCACCGCGGGAGTTCGCATCGTTTGTGCTGGTCGGTGTGTACATTCCACCGCAGGCGTGCGTAACGGAGGCGTTACATCACCTCGCCGACCAGATTACAGACGTGGAGAAAACACACCCGGACTCTCTGCTAATCATTCTCGGGGATTTTAACAGAGCAAATCTAAAGGTCGAAATGCCAAAATATAGACAGCACGTGACGTGTCCCACCAGGGACATGAACACTCTGGACCACTGCTACACCACAATAAAGGACGCATATCGCTCTGTCCCCCGTGCTGCTTTGGGACTTTCTGACCACTGCCTGGTCCACCTCATCCCATCCTACAGGCAAAAGCTGAAATCTGCTAAGCCTGCAGTGAAAACTGTGAAGAGATGGACAGACGAGTCAAAGATGCAGTTACAGGCCTGCTTTGACTGCACTGATTGGAGCGTCTTTGAAGCAGCAGCCTCAGACCTGGATGAACTAACCGACACTGTGACATCTTACATCGGCTTTTGTGAGGACATGTGCGTGCAGACCAAAACCTTCTGCACATTCAACAACAACAAACCATGGTTCACTGCAGAACTGAGACGGCTACGCCAGGACAAGGAGGAGGCCTACAGGAGTGGGGATCGAGACCTGTACAAGCAGGCCAGGAACAAGCTGACAAAGGAGATCAAGGCAGCAAAGAGGAAGTACAGTGAGAAGCTGAAGGACCGCTTTTCTGCCAACGACACCTCTACAGTTTGGAAAGGCCTGCAGACCATCACCAACTACAGGAGACCATCCCCCCACCCTGTGGGGAGCCCCCGCCTGGCAGAGGACCTCAGCGACTTCTACTCCAGGTTTGAAAGGACTTTCACACCTTTCACTTCCCCCACCATCTCCATCACAAAAGGCCTTGCAGCTCCACAAACCACACCCGACCCCCTGCCTGCGCTGAGGATCTGCGAACAGGATGTGCGTCAGCTCTTTCAGAGACAGAGGATTAGGAAGGCCCCGGGACCCGATGGAGTGTCTCCGTCCTGCCTAAAAGTCTGTGCTGACCAGCTGGCTCCCATCTTCACTCAGATCTTCAACAACTCCCTGGAGCTGTGCGTGGTCCCCTCCTGCCTCAAACGCTCCACCATCATCCCGGTTCCCAAGAAGTGGACTCATTCAGGTTCCTAGGGTCCACAATTTCACGGAACCTGAAGTGGTCCGCCCACATAGACTCCGTGAGGAAGAAGGCCCAGCAGAGGCTGTACTTTCTGCGCCAGCTCAGAAAGTTCAACCTGCCTCAGGAGCTGCTGATCATATTCTACACTGCAATAGTCCAGTCTGTCCTGACCACGTCCATCACTGTCTGGTTTGGATCCTCCACCAGGCATGACAGGGACAGACTGCAGAGAACAGTCAGGCCTGCAGAGAGGATCATTGGCACCGATCTTCCCTCCATCCAGGACCTGTACCGGTCCCGGGTCAGGAAGCGGGCCAGGAAAATCTCCACAGACCCCTCACACCCTGGTAACAAACTGTTCAGACTCCTCCCCTCAGGCCGGCGTTACAGAGCACTGTACGCCAAAACCACCCGCCACAAGGACAGTTTTTTCCCCCGGGCTGTCGCTCTGATGAACTCTGAGCAGTCGCAGAGCGAGAGACCATCCACATGAACAATAAATAATGACTCTGCCCTGTAAATATTCACTGTACAATAACCCCGGTGTATATATTACCTATATTTTATATGTACAGATTGAGATTTATTTTATTGTGTTTTATTTTATTCTTATTTCGCTATTTAAGTTTGTACTGTACCAGAGAGTAAAAGTTACCAGAGTCAAATTCCTTGTATGTGCACATACTTGGCCAATAAAGCTGATTCTGATTCTGATTCTGTAGAGGGTGGTTGGACTACCAGGGGAGCGAAGAGAGGAGGCAGAGGGAAATATTCTAAGTGTAGAGGGTGGTTGGACTACCAGGGGCGCGAAGAGAGGAGGCAGAGGGAAATATTTTAAGTGTGGAGGGTGGTTGGACTACCAGGGGCGCGGAGAGAGGAGCTAGAGGCTTGTGCCCTTCTCCCGGTGCCGTTAAAATTTCAAAGTGTTTTCAGACCGGGAGAAGGGACAGAGCTGGGGACCTTTGGGGCTTGTGCCCTTCCTCAGAACCGAGCCGAGCCAGAGGAAAATATTCTAAGTGTAGAGGGTGGTTGGACTACCAGGGGCGCGAAGAGAGGAGGCAGAGGGAAATAGTCTAAGTGTAGAGTGTGGTTGGACTACCAGGGGCGCGAAGAGAGGAGGCAGAGGGAAATGTTCTAAGTCTAGAGGGTGGTTGGACTACCAGGGGCGCGAAGAGAGGAGCTAGAGGCTTGTGCCCTTCTCCCGGTGCGGTTAAAATTTCAAAGTGTTTTCAGACCGGGAGAAGGGACGGAGGTGGGGACCTTTGGGGCTTGTGCCCTTGCTTTTTCTCTGAGACTAAATACTTTGTTCTTTTTGATATTAGATCTTTTACAGATCTCTGCTTTTTCTCTGAGATTAAACACTTTTTTCTTTTTTGCATCACATTTTTCACAAACTTCCGCTTTTTTTCCTGAGACTGAACACTTTTTTCTCTCTGATATTTTATTTTTTACAGATCTCTGTTCTTTTTTTCTGGGACTAAATATTTTTTTCTCTTTGTTAACAATAACCTTTGACTCTGGTGTGGTGAATGGTGGTGCGAAGGTGTGTGTGTGGGAGCAACTGCAGAATTGTGTATGGATGCGCATGAACGTGTGGATGTGTAAGTGGATGATCAACTATGTATGCGTACTGGAGAGTGCGGGTGGAGTGTTGTGGTGCGTATGGGAGCCACTGCGTAACTGTGCTTGGGTATATGTGAGTGTGTGGAATGGAAATGGTAAATGGGTGCCGGAAACACCGAGGGTGCACAAACATCTCGCCTGGGATGTGCGAAGTGTGTGCCCACAACGGGCGTGGCTAAGGACTGATCAACCAATGGACACTTGTACCTCCCCACATAGTTCTGTGAACTGGGGACCAATAAGAAAAGTGACCTATTATTGGTATGACTCTGATTGTTATCTCGAAGATGTGTGCTGGACTACATTATCTCCTTTTTACTTAGATGCAGTGTGTTATGTGCTCATCTTGATAGTATGTGCGGGATTAATTTATCTTTGCAGTATTTTTGATGCTATGTGTTGGGTCATTTACTTTATATAAATATGCATGATTTTGATCAAGACATAGACCCTGAAAGAAATTTTTTTAATAACATTAAAATCAATTGTGAATACTATACAGAGGAAAAAGTCAATGATGAATTACGTAAAGATGGGACTAATCGATTTTCAATTATACACTTTAATGGCAGAAGTTTATATGCAAACTTTGAACATATTAAAGATTATCTAAGTCAGTTTACCACACCATTCTCTGTGATAGCCATTTCAGAGTCTTGGATTAAAGAATCAAAAGGAGTAGCGGATATTCAGCTAGATGGATATGACTTCAAACATATGAATAGAATGAACAAAGGGGGAGGTGGGACAGCTTTATATATTCAGAATCATTTAAAATTTAAGGTGGTGGAAGAAATGTCAATTGCCATTAAAGGTTTATGTGAATGCATCACGGTGGAGATATTCATGGAGGGACAGAAGAACATCTTGGTCAGCTGCGTTTATAGGGCACCCACCTCAAATATTGTCACTTTCAGAGACACAATAGAGGAGTTATTGATAAAAACTGAACAGAAAGTTACCTTCTTCTGTGGTGATTTCAATATTAATCTATTAAATCCTCAAGTCCTGACAGATGGTTTTACGGAGGCAATGTACAACATGGGCCTATACCCTGTCATTAATAAGCCAAGCAGAATTACCACACACTCTGCTACATTAATAGATAATATTTTTACTAATAATATATATAATAATCTACTCAGTGGCTTATTAATGAATGACATAACTGATCATCTACCAGTGTTCGTAATGTTTGATTGTGAAGGCCAAACAAAGAGGGACACAATGACTAGACCTTCAAACAGTAGGAGATTACGCACAGATGAGGCAATAGAAGCATTTAAATATGAACTAGCAATAGAAAAATGGAGAGAGGTGTATGAAGCCACTGACGTGGATGAAGCCTATGGTGGTTTTTTAAATAAATTCCTGGTATTATTCGACAGGAGCTGCCCAGTCCTGCAACAAGTTAAGTGGGGTAAAAAATCGAAGACTCCGCACAAGCCATGGATTTCAAAAGGAATCCTGAATGCATGCAAAAAAAAGAACAGTTTATATAGAGACTTTATAAAGCATAGATCAAGTGAGAAAGAAATTAAATATAAAAGATACAAGAATAAATTAATTGATATTATTAGAAAATGTAAGAAAGAATATTATAACAATTTATTGGAAAATAATAAGAACGATAGTAAAGGAACATGGAATATAATTAATAAAATTATTAGAAAGTCTACTAATAAACCAAGCTATCCAAATTACTTCACTGAAAAGGAAAAGGACATAACCAACATGGATGATGTAGTGGAGGGCTTCAATACATTTTTTGTTAGTGTGGGGCCGGATTTGGCGGAAAAAATAAAACCTCCACAGGGGGGAGCAAATTCTAAACATAAAATTGACAGAAACTCATCCACAATTTTCTTACATGATGTAACTAGAATAGAAATAATAGATGTAGTCAAGAACTTCAAAAATAAAGCATCTATTGATGAGAATGGCATAGATATGGCCTTAATCAAAAAAGTTATTGGAGAAATAGTTGACCCCATTACTCATATATGTAATCTATCATTCAAACTAGGTACCTTTCCTACAGAAATGAAAACAGCTAAAATAATACCGATTTATAAAACAGGAGATAAACATTTATATACAAACTATAGACCGATCTCACTATTGCCCCAGTTCTCTAAGATCCTTGAGAAACTCTTTGTTGCAAGACTGGACAGTTTTATTGAAAAGCACAATATTTTGATTGAAGGCCAATATGGCTTCAGAACCAACAGATCCACCTCAATGGCTCTCACAGAAGTAGTAGAGGAATTAACAAATTCAATAGATAACAAGGAGTATGCTATTGGAGTCTTTATTGATCTAAAGAAAGCTTTTGACACCATAAATCATGACATACTATTACATAAACTAGAGAGATATGGAATTAGAGGAATAGGACTTAGTTGGATACGGAGTTACATACAAAACAGAAAACAATTTGTCCAAATAGGCGACTATCGGTCATCATGTTTAAACATTTCCTGTGGAGTACCACAAGGCTCTGTATTGGGTCCGAAATTATTTATATTATATATTAACGACATAGTCATGGTATCTGACATACTTAAATATGTAGTCTTTGCAGATGATACCAATATTTTTTGCTCAGGTAAGGACATTCAACAGTTGTTACAAGTTATTACAGCGGAACTAGAGAACTTAAAACGGTGGTTTGATAGTAATAAGCTCTCATTAAACATAAACAAATCTAAATTCATCCTATTTGGTAATAAGAAGGTAAATCCAAGCACTCTAGTAGAGTTAAGTATTGAAAATGTAAAACTTGAAAGAGTACAGCAGTATACTTTTCTGGGAGTCAAAATCGATCAAAACCTGAGTTGGAAATCCCACATTAACCATGTCAGATCGAAAACGGCTAGGACCTTAGGCATCCTAAGAAAAACAAGATACGGATTAAATTTGAGATCCCTGTTTTTGATTTATTGTACCCTATTATTACCTTACTTAACGTATTGTGTTGAAACCTGGGGAAACACGTACAAAACTAATCTGAATCCCCTCAGCATTATGCAAAAAAAGGCTATAAGAATCGTACATAATATGGGATACACACATCACACCAACAAATTGTTTCTTAAATCGAAAACACTGAAATTATTGGACATAGTTGAACTGAAAACAACTCAGATAGTCTACAAAGCAAGAAATAATCTGCTCCCTGGAAATTTACAGAAATTGTTTAAGGAAAGAGAAGGGAGATATGAATACAGACATGCACTAAATTTCCAGCAACCTAAGGCACGGACAACGCTTAAGGGTATGTGCATTTCAGTTCAGGGAGTAAAACTATGGAATGGACTACCAGACGAGATTAAAATAAGTAAGAATATCTATTATTTCAAAAAAATGTTTATAAAATCTAAACTTGAAGAATATGGACAAATATTGGATGCATAGGGGCAGGGAAAGGGTCTCTGAAGGTTTATGTATTTCTGAGTATGAAGGATTTGATGTTGGCTCATAGCTTTAAGGCTTTGTGTGTTCTGTACATGATGATTGCTTCAAATGTGATATGAATATGCGTTAATAAGTTGGAAGAAAGCTATTCCTCATTTCTCATAAAGTGTGAGGTATGAATTATGTATGAATTTTGCCAAAAGTAACCCTCACTCGTCTTTTTTTCTTATTTTCTTATTTTCCTATTTAATAATGTTTGCTTATACTGGATCATGTCTTCCAACCTGTCTATGTATTATATGTAAGTACCTTAGTGATATTGTCTCTACACCATGATTGATTGTAAATGTAACAGTTGTAATGGGGGTAGGTTACTCATAAGCCTTTGGCTTCTTACCTATCCGTTTCGTATGTACATATGTATGTAGGTCATTCATACGAAATAAACAAACAATCAGAGTCGAGCCAGAGAAATTTTCTAGTTAGGGTGGTTGACTACAGGGCGCGAAGAGGAGGCAGAGGGAATATTCTAAGTGTAGAGGGTGGTTGGACTACCAGGGGCGCGAAGAGAGGAGGCAGAGGGAAATATTCTAAGTGTAGAGGGTGGTTGGACTACCAGGGGCGCGAAGAGAGGAGGCAGAGGGAAATTGTCTAAGTGTAGAGGGTGGTTGGACTACCAGGGGCGCGAAGAGAGGAGGCAGAGGGAAATATTCTAAGTGTAGAGGGTGGTTGGACTACCAGGGCGCGAAGAGAGGAGGCAGAGGGAAATATGTCTAAGTGTAGAGGGTGGTTGGACTACCAGGGGCGCGAAGAGAGGAGGCAGAGGGAAATTTTCTAAGTGTAGAGTGTGGTTGGACTACCAGGGGCGCGAAGAGAGGAGGCAGAGGGAAATGCACTAAGTGTAGAGTGTGGTTGGACTACCATGGGCCGTTAAAATTTCAAAGTGTTTTCAGACCGGGAGAAGGGACAGAGCTGGGGACCTTTGGGGCTTGTGCCCTTCCTCCGGTGTCAAGCAGTGGTATCCATAAACTTCGACCACCACCAGCAGATTTACAGGCAAGGCAATTTTCAAAAACTGTTGACCTCCAGGCAGTGCGAGGCTCGCTTTTCCACTGACCGAACGGCATTCGTGGCATGCCATCGGAGGGCCTCCGCGGGCCCCTGGACCTCCAGGGCGCATTCTGCGGTCGGTTCCCCCGGCCAGCATGCTCGCCTCCCCCGGCCCGGGGCTGCGACTCTTGCGGTCCTCCGCATCCCGCATCCCGGTGCCTGACACCCATTGGTAGCGAGACCGAGACGCCCCGTCTCTCTCCTCACAGCGGTCCTTCCACGGAGTCCGTCGCAGGGTGTCCCGGACCCCCCCATCCCGTCGGGAGGGGGGGGGGGGCAGCTCCTGCAGACTGCGGCGCCGTCTCCAGAAGCAACTCGGTGTTCTCAAAGCGAACAGGACATAAGCGTGTATGTTGTGTATATATACATCCCTCCCCGGAGGGAGGGATGAAGCAGCCGAGCCGAGCCGCGGGCCCCGGTTCCTCCGAGACCCCCGGTGAGGCCAACCCAGACCAGACCGCCTCCGGCTCGCGGTGGGTGGGTCAGGCTAGCCCCGCTCGCCCGGGGCCTGCCTCCACCCGCCCGACTGGGGAGGTTTAGACGGTTGGGCTACCTGGTTGATCCTGCCAGTAGCATATGCTTGTCTCAAAGATTAAGCCATGCAAGTCTAAGTACACACGGCCGGTACAGTGAAACTGCGAATGGCTCATTTAATCAGTTATGGTTCCTTTGATCGCTCTCACGTTACTTGGATAACTGTGGCAATTTTTGAGCGTATACATGCAAACGAGCGCTGTGCTCCGGGGATGCGTGCATTTATCAGACCCAAAACACTCACATCCCATTCGAGCTGATTGTAATAAAAACTGATCAAAATGATGTATTGGGAGCCAGGGTGGAGCTCAGCCCGGCCGTTCTGAGCAGAAATGACCAAATCGCTTTATCTCGCCAGCAGAGACGCATTCGTGCACACAAGACATTTACCTGCAAAACTGGCAAAATTACACCAGCTCTGCCTCTCATTATGCTATATGTGACACAACAGGCAGTATGGAGTCTGATCAGGACCTGTCTGCTTGAGCTGCAGTGCGCTGAGCCAGCTGGGGGGGACCGTGAAAAATCAGCGGCATGTCTGACCACCACAAGCCGAGGAAGGCGCACTGTGTTCGGCTGCGCGCTCGGCCTCCACTCACCCCCCGTGGAAGGCGAAGACAGGCACCTCCGCCTCATCCCACACCCCATTCGGACTGATTGTAATAAAAACTGATCAAAATGATGCATTGGGAGCCAGGGTGGAGGTCAGCACGGCCGTTTTAAACAGAAATGACCAAATCGCTTTATCTCGCCGAGAGAAGCGATATTTGCACACACAGCATGTGTACCTGCAAAACTGGAGAAATGACACCAATTCTGCCTCTCATTAGGCTATATGTGAGGCAACTGATCAAAATGATGCATTGTGAGCCAGGGTGGAGCTCAGCCCGGCTGTTCTGAGCAGAAATGACCAAATCGCTTTATCTCGCCAGCAGAGACGCATTCGTGCACACAAGACATTTACCTGCAAAACTGGCAAAATTACACCAGCTCTGCCTCTCATTATGCTATATGTGACACAACAGGCAGTCTGGAGTCTGATCAGGACCTGTCTGCTTGAGCTGCAGTGCGCTGAGCCAGCTGGGGGGGACCGTGAAAAATCAGCGGCATGTCTGACCAGCACAAGCCGAGGAAGGCGCCCCGTGGTCGGCTGCGTGTAAAAAATGGTTGGACTAGCAGGGGCGCGAAGAGAGGAGGCAGAGGGAAATTTTCTAAGTGTAGTTTTTCACCGGTTTTCAGCCAGCCAGACTGTTTTTTGGAGATTTTGGTTGGAGGAGCAGCAGCGCTCTGTGGATTTAGACGGAGACGCCGGCGCGGAAAACGAGCTGGAGCGCTCGTCAAGCTGCGACAGCGGGGATTGCGCACCGCTCTCCCGTCCATACACTTGGGAAACGTCCGCTCTCTGGCTAACAAAATGGATGAACTGCTTCTTCTCCTAACCAAGAACTCAGACTTTTGCCGTTCAGCCGCCCTGTGCTTCACTGAAACCTGGCTCAGCGAACACATCCCGGACAGCGCACTACGGCTGCCGGGCTTCCAGCTGTTCCGTGCGGACCGCTGCACGGAACTGTCTGGGAAGTCAAAGGGTGGAGGAACGTGCTTCTACATTAACGAAGGTTGGTGTACAGATGTCACAGTGCTAAAGAAGTTATGCAGCCCTCACTTGGAATCACTCTTCATAAACTGTAGACCATTTTATTCACCGCGGGAGTTCGCATCGTTTGTGCTGGTCGGTGTGTACATTCCACCGCAGGCGTGCGTAACGGAGGCGTTACATCACCTCGCCGACCAGATTACAGACGTGGAGAAAACACACCCGGACTCTCTGCTAATCATTCTCGGGGATTTTAACAGAGCAAATCTAAAGGTCGAAATGCCAAAATATAGACAGCACGTGACGTGTCCCACCAGGGACATGAACACTCTGGACCACTGCTACACCACAATAAAGGACGCATATCGCTCTGTCCCCCGTGCTGCTTTGGGACTTTCTGACCACTGCCTGGTCCACCTCATCCCATCCTACAGGCAAAAGCTGAAATCTGCTAAGCCTGCAGTGAAAACTGTGAAGAGATGGACAGACGAGTCAAAGATGCAGTTACAGGCCTGCTTTGACTGCACTGATTGGAGCGTCTTTGAAGCAGCAGCCTCAGACCTGGATGAACTAACCGACACTGTGACATCTTACATCGGCTTTTGTGAGGACATGTGCGTGCAGACCAAAACCTTCTGCACATTCAACAACAACAAACCATGGTTCACTGCAGAACTGAGACGGCTACGCCAGGACAAGGAGGAGGCCTACAGGAGTGGGGATCGAGACCTGTACAAGCAGGCCAGGAACAAGCTGACAAAGGAGATCAAGGCAGCAAAGAGGAAGTACAGTGAGAAGCTGAAGGACCGCTTTTCTGCCAACGACACCTCTACAGTTTGGAAAGGCCTGCAGACCATCACCAACTACAGGAGACCATCCCCCCACCCTGTGGGGAGCCCCCGCCTGGCAGAGGACCTCAGCGACTTCTACTCCAGGTTTGAAAGGACTTTCACACCTTTCACTTCCCCCACCATCTCCATCACAAAAGGCCTTGCAGCTCCACAAACCACACCCGACCCCCTGCCTGCGCTGAGGATCTGCGAACAGGATGTGCGTCAGCTCTTTCAGAGACAGAGGATTAGGAAGGCCCCGGGACCCGATGGAGTGTCTCCGTCCTGCCTAAAAGTCTGTGCTGACCAGCTGGCTCCCATCTTCACTCAGATCTTCAACAACTCCCTGGAGCTGTGCGTGGTCCCCTCCTGCCTCAAACGCTCCACCATCATCCCGGTTCCCAAGAAGTGGACTCATTCAGGTTCCTAGGGTCCACAATTTCACGGAACCTGAAGTGGTCCGCCCACATAGACTCCGTGAGGAAGAAGGCCCAGCAGAGGCTGTACTTTCTGCGCCAGCTCAGAAAGTTCAACCTGCCTCAGGAGCTGCTGATCATATTCTACACTGCAATAGTCCAGTCTGTCCTGACCACGTCCATCACTGTCTGGTTTGGATCCTCCACCAGGCATGACAGGGACAGACTGCAGAGAACAGTCAGGGCTGCAGAGAGGATCATTGGCACCGATCTTCCCTCCATCCAGGACCTGTACCGGCCCCGGGTCAGGAAGCGGGCCAGGAAAATCTCCACAGACCCCTCACACCCTGGTAACAAACTGTTCAGACTCCTCCCCTCAGGCCGGCGTTACAGAGCACTGTACGCCAAAACCACCCGCCACAAGGACAGTTTTTTCCCCCGGAATCATTTAAAATTTAAGGTGGTGGAAGAAATGTCAATTGCCATTAAAGGTTTATGTGAATGCATCACGGTGGAGATATTCATGGAGGGACAGAAGAACATCTTGGTCAGCTGCGTTTATAGGGCACCCACCTCAAATATTGTCACTTTCAGAGACACAATAGAGGAGTTATTGATAAAAACTGAACAGAAAGTTACCTTCTTCTGTGGTGATTTCAATATTAATCTATTAAATCCTCAAGTCCTGACAGATGGTTTTACGGAGGCAATGTACAACATGGGCCTATACCCTGTCATTAATAAGCCAAGCAGAATTACCACACACTCTGCTACATTAATAGATAATATTTTTACTAATAATATATATAATAATCTACTCAGTGGCTTATTAATGAATGACATAACTGATCATCTACCAGTGTTCGTAATGTTTGATTGTGAAGGCCAAACAAAGAGGGACACAATGACTAGACCTTCAAACAGTAGGAGATTACGCACAGATGAGGCAATAGAAGCATTTAAATATGAACTAGCAATAGAAAAATGGAGAGAGGTGTATGAAGCCACTGACGTGGATGAAGCCTATGGTGGTTTTTTAAATAAATCCTGGTATTATTCGACAGGAGCTGCCCAGTCCTGCAACAAGTTAAGTGGGGTAAAAAATCGAAGACTCCGCACAAGCCATGGATTTCAAAAGGAATCCTGAATGCATGCAAAAAAAAGAACAGTTTATATAGAGACTTTATAAAGCATAGATCAAGTGAGAAAGAAATTAAATATAAAAGATACAAGAATAAATTAATTGATATTATTAGAAAATGTAAGAAAGAATATTATAACAATTTATTGGAAAATAATAAGAACGATAGTAAAGGAACATGGAATATAATTAATAAAATTATTAGAAAGTCTACTAATAAACCAAGCTATCCAAATTACTTCACTGAAAAGGAAAAGGACATAACCAACATGGATGATGTAGTGGAGGGCTTCAATACATTTTTTGTTAGTGTGGGGCCGGATTTGGCGGAAAAAATAAAACCTCCACAGGGGGGAGCAAATTCTAAACATAAAATTGACAGAAACTCATCCACAATTTTCTTACATGATGTAACTAGAATAGAAATAATAGATGTAGTCAAGAACTTCAAAAATAAAGCATCTATTGATGAGAATGGCATAGATATGGCCTTAATCAAAAAAGTTATTGGAGAAATAGTTGACCCCATTACTCATATATGTAATCTATCATTCAAACTAGGTACCTTTCCTACAGAAATGAAAACAGCTAAAATAATACCGATTTATAAAACAGGAGATAAACATTTATATACAAACTATAGACCGATCTCACTATTGCCCCAGTTCTCTAAGATCCTTGAGAAACTCTTTGTTGCAAGACTGGACAGTTTTATTGAAAAGCACAATATTTTGATTGAAGGCCAATATGGCTTCAGAACCAACAGATCCACCTCAATGGCTCTCACAGAAGTAGTAGAGGAATTAACAAATTCAATAGATAACAAGGAGTATGCTATTGGAGTCTTTATTGATCTAAAGAAAGCTTTTG
>SRSE01000917.1:0-83386 GCA_005024645.1 Planiliza haematocheilus | reverse complement strand
CATTTTCATCACTAGTAATAGGAAACATTCCCACCATAATAATGGACACAATGATGATTTCCATCATCTGTGATTACTGCAGGGTCAGACCACTGCAACACTAAAGTTGTGACTCAATCTTCAAAGGCAACCATGGCATCAAAGGAGTCACTCTTCAAAGGCAACAATAACATCAAAGGAAACATTGACTTGGAAGAAGTTGCCTAGTCATGAAAGCAATTAGACTGATTCCCCATGCAACCACTGCATTGTGACAAATCTGGAAATGCCCGAATCACATCAAAGGAAACATACAGTTGGTAGATGTTGCCTAGTTATCAAAGCACTAGACCTGTTCCTCATGCAACACTGAAGTTGTGACCCGATCTTCAAAGACACCAGTCACATCAAAGGAAACATTCACTTGAAAGTTATTACCTACTCATTATAAGTGTAGGAACATCCCATTCATCATCATGCAACACCATGGTGACCTCCATCATCTATTGATACTGTTTTTGTGATTACAGCTCTCGCTTACGGCCATACCAGCCTGAACACGCCCGATCTCGTCTGATCTCGGAAGCTAAGCAGGGTAGGGCCTGGTTAGTACTTGGATGGGAGACCGCCTAGGAATACCAGGTGCTGTAAGCTTTTCATTTTCATCACTAGTAATAGGAACATTCGCACCATAATAATGGACACAATGATGATTTCCATCATCTGTGATTACTGCAGGGTCAGACCACTGCAACACTAAAGTTGTGACTCAATCTTCAAAGGCAACCATGGCATCAAAGGAGTCACTCTTCAAAGGCAACAATAACATCAAAGGAAACATTGACTTGGAAGAAGTTGCCTAGTCATGAAAGCAATTAGACTGATTCCCCATGCAACCACTGCATTGTGACAAATCTGGAAATGCCCGAATCACATCAAGGAAACATACAGTTGGTAGATGTTGCCTAGTTATCAAAGCACTAGACCTGTTCCTCATGCAACACTGAAGTTGTGACCCGATCTTCAAAGACACCAGTCACATCAAAGGAAACATTCACTTGAAAGTTATTACCTACTCATTATAAGTGTAGGAACATCCCATTCATCATCATGCAACACCATGGTGACCTCCATCATCTATTGATACTGTTTTTGTGATTACAGCTCTCGCTTACGGCCATACCAGCCTGAACACGCCCGATCTCGTCTGATCTCGGAAGCTAAGCAGGGTAGGGCCTGGTTAGTACTTGGATGGGAGACCGCCTGGGAATACCAGGTGCTGTAAGCTTTTCATTTTCATCACTAGTAATAGGAACATTCGCACCATAATAATGGACACAATGATGATTTCCATCATCTGTGATTACTGCAGGGTCAGACCACTGCAACACTAAAGTTCTGACTCAATCTTCAAAGGCAACAATAACATCAAAGGAAACATTGACTTGGAAGAAGTTGCCTAGTCATGAAAGCAATTAGACTGATTCCCCATGCAACCACTGCATTGTGACAAATCTGGAAATGCCCGAATCACATCAAAGGAAACATACAGTTGGTAGATGTTGCCTAGTTATCAAAGCACTAGACCTGTTCCTCATGCAACACTGAAGTTGTGACCCGATCTTCAAAGACACCAGTCACATCAAAGGAAACATTCACTTGAAAGTTATTACCTACTGTATCTGGGGGTGAATATACCAGTAGATTTGTCAAAACTGTTCTCACTGAATGTTCTTCCCCTGAACAACAAAATCAGAGAAGACATCAGAAGATGGGATTTAATACCATTTCTTAATTTTGGTTCCCGTATTGAATCTGTTAAAATGGTTATCCTGCCGAGGTTATTGTATATCTTTCAGTCCCTTCCATTAGACATAACTGATCAACAATTCCAGGAGTGGGATAAACTCATCTCCAGGTACATTTGGCAGGGGCGACGACCAAGAATCAAATATCAGAATTTACAGTTAGCAAAAAATAGAGGGGGGGTTGCGCTCCCATGTTTAAAAAATTATTATATTGCAGCTCAGTTGAGACCGTTAGTGTGTTGGTGCAATCCAGAATATACTGCTAGATGGAAGGAGCTAGAGGGGGCCATAACAGCAGAGTTCCCAATTCAAGCGGCAATAGGAGATAAGGGTTTGATGGAAAAGTTATCTGATATAGGAAACCCCTGGATTGCTTTACCACTTAAGCTGTGGAATAAGGTAGTAACTAAAAAGAAGTTGAAAGAGGCGATAAAAATACTGAGATGGTGTGCATTTGATCCAGATTTCATGCCTAAAAATTTGGATGCAAGATTCAAGGCCTGGAAAACTCATGGACTTACAGCATATTGTACCTTTTTGTTTAAGGGGTCAGTGAACAGTTTTCAAAACCTTCAGAGACAATTTGGTCTAAATAATGATGACTTCTTTAGATTCTTACAGCTTCGTCACCATGTTGAACAAATAAGGAAAAAGATTATACAAGAGCAATGGGATAACATTCTACTAAAAGTATTTATGGATGCATATGTTTCAGGCCCAGGCCAAAAAACCATCTCAAGACTCTATAAGGGTTTACAACAAATGAAGGGTAGCTCATTGCACGTAAAACAGAAATGGGAGAGGGAAGGAAATCTAGTCTTAAACGAAGAAGATTGGGAATATTTATGTGAGATACAATGGAAAACTTCAAATTCAACACTATGGAGAGAGTTTTGTTGGAAAACCCTTATTAGATTTTTTATCACTCCAGCTCAAAAAAGACACTATTCCAATTCATCTATATGTTGGAGACAATGTGGATGCCTCGAGGCAAACCATTTTCACATATTTTGGTCTTGTTCAATATTGTTGCCTTTCTGGTACGAGGTCTACAACATTTTGCAAAAAGTATTCTGGACAGACATTACTTTTGAGTTTGTATCATTATATTTAGGAGTTTTACCATCAGAGAATGTCTCCTCTAATGACAAATACTTGTTTCAGATTTTAAGTGCCGCTTCTAGGAAAGCCATAACAAGGAAGTGGCTAAAACTAGAGAAACCCACAGTGGACGAGTGGTTTGACATCATTTATAACATTTTTAAAATGGAAAGAATTACTTTTGCTATAAGGCTAAAACAGGATCTATTTTTGAAAAGATGGGAAAGATGGATTAGATATGTCACTCCGATTCGTCCATCGTTTGTCTAGTACCAGATTTCATATCCATTTCCTTTAGTCATCTATGTTTTTCTGTGTCAACCCATACGCATCAGTATTTTAATTTTATTTTATTTTTTCCCTCTAATATAACGGATGTGCACCCCAGCATTCTTGTTCAAAGTCTAAGGAGTTACGTTCTAAATGTTTGTATTTTATTATTTTCATCTCTTATGTGATTGAGGGAGGACCAATCATCCATATCTGTGTATTGTCAGTGCAATCGTGGATGTATTACTGAGCTATTCAGATGTAATTTACAGATGAAAGGATGAGATTGGTAATGTGAGATGTAAATGAACATGTGAACCATGAAAATCACAATAAAAAAAGAATTGAAAAAAAAAAAGAAAGTTATTACCTACTCATTATAAGTGTAGGAACATCCCATTCATCATCATGCAACACCATGGTGACCTCCATCATCTATTGATACTGTTTTTGTGATTACAGCTCTCGCTTACGGCCATACCAGCCTGAACACGCCCGATCTCGTCTGATCTCGGAAGCTAAGCAGGGTAGGGCCTGGTTAGTACTTGGATGGGAGACCGCCTGGGAATACCAGGTGCTGTAAGCTTTTCATTTTCATCACTAGTAATAGGAACATTCGCACCATAATAATGGACACAATGATGATTTCCATCATCTGTGATTACTGCAGGGTCAGACCACTGCAACACTAAAGTTGTGACTCAATCTTCAAAGGCAACCATGGCATCAAAGGAGTCACTCTTCAAAGGCAACAATAACATCAAAGGAAACATTGACTTGGAAGAAGTTGCCTAGTCATGAAAGCAATTAGACTGATTCCCCATGCAACCACTGCATTGTGACAAATCTGGAAATGCCCGAATCACATCAAAGGAAACATACAGTTGGTAGATGTTGCCTAGTTATCAAAGCACTAGACCTGTTCCTCATGCAACACTGAAGTTGTGACCCGATCTTCAAAGACACCAGTCACATCAAAGGAAACATTCACTTGAAAGTTATTACCTACTCATTATAAGTGTAGGAACATCCCATTCATCATCATGCAACACCATGGTGACCTCCATCATCTATTGATACTGTTTTTGTGATTACAGCTCTCGCTTACGGCCATACCAGCCTGAACACGCCCGATCTCGTCTGATCTCGGAAGCTAAGCAGGGTAGGGCCTGGTTAGTACTTGGATGGGAGACCGCCTGGGAATACCAGGTGCTGTAAGCTTTTCATTTTCATCACTAGTAATAGGAACATTCGCACCATAATAATGGACACAATGATGATTTCCATCATCTGTGATTACTGCAGGGTCAGACCACTGCAACACTAAAGTTGTGACTCAATCTTCAAAGGCAACCATGGCATCAAAGGAGTCACTCTTCAAAGGCAACAATAACATCAAAGGAAACATTGACTTGGAAGAAGTTGCCTAGTCATGAAAGCAATTAGACTGATTCCCCATGCAACCACTGCATTGTGACAAATCTGGAAATGCCCGAATCACATCAAAGGAAACATACAGTTGGTAGATGTTGCCTAGTTATCAAAGCACTAGACCTGTTCCTCATGCAACACTGAAGTTGTGACCCGATCTTCAAAGACACCAGTCACATCAAAGGAAACATTCACTTGAAAGTTATTACCTACTCATTATAAGTGTAGGAACATCCCATTCATCATCATGCAACACCATGGTGACCTCCATCATCTATTGATACTGTTTTTGTGATTACAGCTCTCGCTTACGGCCATACCAGCCTGAACACGCCCGATCTCGTCTGATCTCGGAAGCTAAGCAGGGTAGGGCCTGGTTAGTACTTGGATGGGAGACCGCCTGGGAATACCAGGTGCTGTAAGCTTTTCATTTTCATCACTAGTAATAGGAACATTCGCACCATAATAATGGACACAATGATGATTTCCATCATCTGTGATTACTGCAGGGTCAGACCACTGCAACACTAAAGTTCTGACTCAATCTTCAAAGGCAACAATAACATCAAAGGAAACATTGACTTGGAAGAAGTTGCCTAGTCATGAAAGCAATTAGACTGATTCCCCATGCAACCACTGCATTGTGACAAATCTGGAAATGCCCGAATCACATCAAAGGAAACATACAGTTGGTAGATGTTGCCTAGTTATCAAAGCACTAGACCTGTTCCTCATGCGACACTGAAGTTGTGACCCGATCTTCAAAGACACCAGTCACATCAAAGGAAACATTCACTTGAAAGTTATTACCTACTCATTATAAGTGTAGGAACATCCCATTCATCATCATGCAACACCATGGTGACCTCCATCATCTATTGATACTGTTTTTGTGATTACAGCTCTCGCTTACGGCCATACCAGCCTGAACACGCCCGATCTCGTCTGATCTCGGAAGCTAAGCAGGGTAGGGCCTGGTTAGTACTTGGATGGGAGACCGCCTGGGAATACCAGGTGCTGTAAGCTTTTCATTTTCATCACTAGTAATAGGAACATTCGCACCATAATAATGGACACAATGATGATTTCCATCATCTGTGATTACTGCAGGGTCAGACCACTGCAACACTAAAGTTGTGACTCAATCTTCAAAGGCAACCATGGCATCAAAGGAGTCACTCTTCAAAGGCAACAATAACATCAAAGGAAACATTGACTTGGAAGAAGTTGCCTAGTCATGAAAGCAATTAGACTGATTCCCCATGCAACCACTGCATTGTGACAAATCTGGAAATGCCCGAATCACATCAAAGGAAACATACAGTTGGTAGATGTTGCCTAGTTATCAAAGCACTAGACCTGTTCCTCATGCAACACTGAAGTTGTGACCCGATCTTCAAAGACACCAGTCACATCAAAGGAAACATTCACTTGAAAGTTATTACCTACTCATTATAAGTGTAGGAACATCCCATTCATCATCATGCAACACCATGGTGACCTCCATCATCTATTGATACTGTTTTTGTGATTACAGCTCTCGCTTACGGCCATACCAGCCTGAACACGCCCGATCTCGTCTGATCTCGGGAAGCTAAGCAGGGTAGGGCCTGGTTAGTACTTGGATGGGAGACCCCCTGGGAATACCAGGTGCTGTAAGCTTTTCATTTTCATCACTAGTAATAGGAACATTCGCACCATAATAATGGACACAATGATGATTTCCATCATCTGTGATTACTGCAGGGTCAGACCACTGCAACACTAAAGTTGTGACTCAATCTTCAAAGGCAACAATGGCATCAAAGGAGTCACTCTTCAAAGGCAACAATAACATCAAAGGAAACATTGACTTGGAAGAAGTTGCCTAGTCATGAAAGCAATTAGACTGATTCCCCATGCAACCACTGCATTGTGACAAATCTGGAAATGCCCGAATCACATCAAGGAAACATACAGTTGGTAGATGTTGCCTAGTTATCAAAGCACTAGACCTGTTCCTCATGGCAACACTGAAGTTGTGACCCGATCTTCAAAGACACCAGTCACATCAAAGGAAACATTCACTTGAAAGTTATTACCTACTCATTATAAGTGTAGGAACATCCCATTCATCATCATGCAACACCATGGTGACCTCCATCATCTATTGATACTGTTTTTGTGATTACAGCTCTCGCTTACGGCCATACCAGCCTGAACACGCCCGATCTCGTCTGATCTCGGAAGCTAAGCAGGGTAGGGTCTGGTTAGTACTTGGATGGGAGACCGCCTGGGAATACCAGGTGCTGTAAGCTTTTCATTTTCATCACTAGTAATAGGAACATTCGCACCATAATAATGGACACAATGATGATTTCCATCATCTGTGATTACTGCAGGGTCAGACCACTGCAACACTAAAGTTCTGACTCAATCTTCAAAGGCAACAATAACATCAAAGGAAACATTGACTTGGAAGAAGTTGCCTAGTCATGAAAGCAATTAGACTGATTCCCCATGCAACCACTGCATTGTGACAAATCTGGAAATGCCCGAATCACATCAAAGGAAACATACAGTTGGTAGATGTTGCCTAGTTATCAAAGCACTAGACCTGTTCCTCATGCGACACTGAAGTTGTGACCCGATCTTCAAAGACACCAGTCACATCAAAGGAAACATTCACTTGAAAGTTATTACCTACTCATTATAAGTGTAGGAACATCCCATTCATCATCATGCAACACCATGGTGACCTCCATCATCTATTGATACTGTTTTTGTGATTACAGCTCTCGCTTACGGCCATACCAGCCTGAACACGCCCGATCTCGTCTGATCTCGGAAGCTAAGCAGGGTAGGGCCTGGTTAGTACTTGGATGGGAGACCGCCTGGGAATACCAGGTGCTGTAAGCTTTTCATTTTCATCACTAGTAATAGGAACATTCGCACCATAATAATGGACACAATGATGATTTCCATCATCTGTGATTACTGCAGGGTCAGACCACTGCAACACTAAAGTTGTGACTCAATCTTCAAAGGCAACCATGGCATCAAAGGAGTCACTCTTCAAAGGCAACAATAACATCAAGGAAACATTGACTTGGAAGAAGTTGCCTAGTCATGAAAGCAATTAGACTGATTCCCCATGCAACCACTGCATTGTGACAAATCTGGAAATGCCCGAATCACATCAAAGGAAACATACAGTTGGTAGATGTTGCCTAGTTATCAAAGCACTAGACCTGTTCCTCATGCAACACTGAAGTTGTGACCCGATCTTCAAAGACACCAGTCACATCAAAGGAAACATTCACTTGAAAGTTATTACCTACTCATTATAAGTGTAGGAACATCCCATTCATCATCATGCAACACCATGGTGACCTCCATCATCTATTGATACTGTTTTTGTGATTACAGCTCTCGCTTACGGCCATACCAGCCTGAACACGCCCGATCTCGTCTGATCTCGGAAGCTAAGCAGGGTAGGGCCTGGTTAGTACTTGGATGGGAGACCGCCTGGGAATACCAGGTGCTGTAAGCTTTTCATTTTCATCACTAGTAATAGGAACATTCGCACCATAATAATGGACACAATGATGATTTCCATCATCTGTGATTACTGCAGGGTCAGACCACTGCAACACTAAAGTTGTGACTCAATCTTCAAAGGCAACCATGGCATCAAAGGAGTCACTCTTCAAAGGCAACAATAACATCAAAGGAAACATTGACTTGGAAGAAGTTGCCTAGTCATGAAAGCAATTAGACTGATTCCCCATGCAACCACTGCATTGTGACAAATCTGGAAATGCCCGAATCACATCAAAGGAAACATACAGTTGGTAGATGTTGCCTAGTTATCAAAGCACTAGACCTGTTCCTCATGCAACACTGAAGTTGTGACCCGATCTTCAAAGACACCAGTCACATCAAAGGAAACATTCACTTGAAAGTTATTACCTACTGTATCTGGGGGTGAATATACCAGTAGATTTGTCAAAACTGTTCTCACTGAATGTTCTTCCCCTGAACAACAAAATCAGAGAAGACATCAGAAGATGGGATTTAATACCATTTCTTAATTTTGGTTCCCGTATTGAATCTGTTAAAATGGTTATCCTGCCGAGGTTATTGTATATCTTTCAGTCCCTTCCATTAGACATAACTGATCAACAATTCCAGGAGTGGGATAAACTCATCTCCAGGTACATTTGGCAGGGGCGACGACCAAGAATCAAATATCAGAATTTACAGTTAGCAAAAAATAGAGGGGGGGTTGCGCTCCCATGTTTAAAAAATTATTATATTGCAGCTCAGTTGAGACCGTTAGTGTGTTGGTGCAATCCAGAATATACTGCTAGATGGAAGGAGCTAGAGGGGGCCATAACAGCAGAGTTCCCAATTCAAGCGGCAATAGGAGATAAGGGTTTGATGGAAAAGTTATCTGATATAGGAAACCCCTGGATTGCTTTACCACTTAAGCTGTGGAATAAGGTAGTAACTAAAAAGAAGTTGAAAGAGGCGATAAAAATACTGAGATGGTGTGCATTTGATCCAGATTTCATGCCTAAAAATTTGGATGCAAGATTCAAGGCCTGGAAAACTCATGGACTTACAGCATATTGTACCTTTTTGTTTAAGGGGTCAGTGAACAGTTTTCAAAACCTTCAGAGACAATTTGGTCTAAATAATGATGACTTCTTTAGATTCTTACAGCTTCGTCACCATGTTGAACAAATAAGGAAAAAGATTATACAAGAGCAATGGGATAACATTCTACTAAAAGTATTTATGGATGCATATGTTTCAGGCCCAGGCCAAAAAACCATCTCAAGACTCTATAAGGGTTTACAACAAATGAAGGGTAGCTCATTGCACGTAAAACAGAAATGGGAGAGGGAAGGAAATCTAGTCTTAAACGAAGAAGATTGGGAATATTTATGTGAGATACAATGGAAAACTTCAAATTCAACACTATGGAGAGAGTTTTGTTGGAAAACCCTTATTAGATTTTTTATCACTCCAGCTCAAAAAAGACACTATTCCAATTCATCTATATGTTGGAGACAATGTGGATGCCTCGAGGCAAACCATTTTCACATATTTTGGTCTTGTTCAATATTGTTGCCTTTCTGGTACGAGGTCTACAACATTTTGCAAAAAGTATTCTGGACAGACATTACTTTTGAGTTTGTATCATTATATTTAGGAGTTTTACCATCAGAGAATGTCTCCTCTAATGACAAATACTTGTTTCAGATTTTAAGTGCCGCTTCTAGGAAAGCCATAACAAGGAAGTGGCTAAAACTAGAGAAACCCACAGTGGACGAGTGGTTTGACATCATTTATAACATTTTTAAAATGGAAAGAATTACTTTTGCTATAAGGCTAAAACAGGATCTATTTTTGAAAAGATGGGAAAGATGGATTAGATATGTCACTCCGATTCGTCCATCGTTTGTCTAGTACCAGATTTCATATCCATTTCCTTTAGTCATCTATGTTTTCTGTGTCAACCCATACGCATCAGTATTTTAATTTTATTTTATTTTTTTCCCTCTAATATAACGGATGTGCACCCCAGCATTCTTGTTCAAAGTCTAAGGAGTTACGTTCTAAATGTTTGTATTTTATTATTTTCATCTCTTATGTGATTGAGGGAGGACCAATCATCCATATCTGTGTATTGTCAGTGCAATCGTGGATGTATTACTGAGCTATTCAGATGTAATTTACAGATGAAAGGATGAGATTGGTAATGTGAGATGTAAATGAACATGTGAACCATGAAAATCACAATAAAAAAAGAATTGAAAAAAAAAAAAGAAAGTTATTACCTACTCATTATAAGTGTAGGAACATCCCATTCATCATCATGCAACACCATGGTGACCTCCATCATCTATTGATACTGTTTTGTGATTACAGCTCTCGCTTACGGCCATACCAGCCTGAACACGCCCGATCTCGTCTGATCTCGGAAGCTAAGCAGGGTAGGGCCTGGTTAGTACTTGGATGGGAGACCGCCTGGGAATACCAGGTGCTGTAAGCTTTTCATTTTCATCACTAGTAATAGGAACATTCGCACCATAATAATGGACACAATGATGATTTCCATCATCTGTGATTACTGCAGGGTCAGACCACTGCAACACTAAAGTTGTGACTCAATCTTCAAAGGCAACAATGGCATCAAAGGAGTCATTCTTCAAAGGCAACAATAACATCAAAGGAAACATTGACTTGGAAGAAGTTGCCTAGTCATGAAAGCAATTAGACTGATTCCCCATGCAACCACTGCATTGTGACAAATCTGGAAATGCCCGAATCACATCAAAGGAAACATACAGTTGGTAGATGTTGCCTAGTTATCAAAGCACTAGACCTGTTCCTCATGCAACACTGAAGTTGTGACCCGATCTTCAAAGACACCAGTCACATCAAAGGAAACATTCACTTGAAAGTTATTACCTACTCATTATAAGTGTAGGAACATCCCATTCATCATCATGCAACACCATGGTGACCTCCATCATCTATTGATACTGTTTTTGTGATTACAGCTCTCGCTTACGGCCATACCAGCCTGAACACGCCCGATCTCGTCTGATCTCGGAAGCTAAGCAGGGTAGGGCCTGGTTAGTACTTGGATGGGAGACCGCCTGGGAATACCAGGTGCTGTAAGCTTTTCATTTTCATCACTAGTAATAGGAACATTCGCACCATAATAATGGACACAATGATGATTTCCATCATCTGTGATTACTGCAGGGTCAGACCACTGCAACACTAAAGTTGTGACTCAATCTTCAAAGGCAACATGGCATCAAAGGAGTCACTCTTCAAAGGCAACAATAACATCAAAGGAAACATTGACTTGGAAGAAGTTGCCTAGTCATGAAAGCAATTAGACTGATTCCCCATGCAACCACTGCATTGTGACAAATCTGGAAATGCCCGAATCACATCAAAGGAAACATACAGTTGGTAGATGTTGCCTAGTTATCAAAGCACTAGACCTGTTCCTCATGCAACACTGAAGTTGTGACCCGATCTTCAAAGACACCAGTCACATCAAAGGAAACATTCACTTGAAAGTTATTACCTACTCATTATAAGTGTAGGAACATCCCATTCATCATCATGCAACACCATGGTGACCTCCATCATCTATTGATACTGTTTTTGTGATTACAGCTCTCGCTTACGGCCATACCAGCCTGAACACGCCCGATCTCGTCTGATCTCGGAAGCTAAGCAGGGTAGGGCCTGGTTAGTACTTGGATGGGAGACCGCCTGGGAATACCAGGTGCTGTAAGCTTTTCATTTTCATCACTAGTAATAGGAACATTCGCACCATAATAATGGACACAATGATGATTTCCATCATCTGTGATTACTGCAGGGTCAGACCACTGCAACACTAAAGTTGTGACTCAATCTTCAAAGGCAACAATGGCATCAAAGGAGTCACTCTTCAAAGGCAACAATAACATCAAAGGAAACATTGACTTGGAAGAAGTTGCCTAGTCATGAAAGCAATTAGACTGATTCCCCATGCAACCACTGCATTGTGACAAATCTGGAAATGCCCGAATCACATCAAAGGAAACATACAGTTGGTAGATGTTGCCTAGTTATCAAAGCACTAGACCTGTTCCTCATGCAACACTGAAGTTGTGACCCGATCTTCAAAGACACCAGTCACATCAAAGGAAACATTCACTTGAAAGTTATTACCTACTCATTATAAGTGTAGGAACATCCATTCATCATCATGCAACACCATGGTGACCTCCATCATCTATTGATACTGTTTTTGTGATTACAGCTCTCGCTTACGGCCATACCAGCCTGAACACGCCCGATCTCGTCTGATCTCGGAAGCTAAGCAGGGTAGGGCCTGGTTAGTACTTGGATGGGAGACCGCCTGGGAATACCAGGTGCTGTAAGCTTTTCATTTTCATCACTAGTAATAGGAACATTCGCACCATAATAATGGACACAATGATGATTTCCATCATCTGTGATTACTGCAGGGTCAGACCACTGCAACACTAAAGTTCTGACTCAATCTTCAAAGGCAACAATAACATCAAAGGAAACATTGACTTGGAAGAAGTTGCCTAGTCATGAAAGCAATTAGACTGATTCCCCATGCAACCACTGCATTGTGACAAATCTGGAAATGCCCGAATCACATCAAAGGAAACATACAGTTGGTAGATGTTGCCTAGTTATCAAAGCACTAGACCTGTTCCTCATGCAACACTGAAGTTGTGACCCGATCTTCAAAGACACCAGTCACATCAAAGGAAACATTCACTTGAAAGTTATTACCTACTCATTATAAGTGTAGGAACATCCGATTCATCATCATGCAACACCATGGTGACCTCCATCATCTATTGATACTGTTTTTGTGATTACAGCTCTCGCTTACGGCCATACCAGCCTGAACACGCCCGATCTCGTCTGATCTCGGAAGCTAAGCAGGGTAGGGCCTGGTTAGTACTTGGATGGGAGACCGCCTGGGAATACCAGGTGCTGTAAGCTTTTCATTTTCATCACTAGTAATAGGAACATTCGCACCATAATAATGGACACAATGATGATTTCCATCATCTGTGATTACTGCAGGGTCAGACCACTGCAACACTAAAGTTGTGACTCAATCTTCAAAGGCAACAATGGCATCAAAGGAGTCACTCTTCAAAGGCAACAATAACATCAAAGGAAACATTGACTTGGAAGAAGTTGCCTAGTCATGAAAGCAATTAGACTGATTCCCCATGCAACCACTGCATTGTGACAAATCTGGAAATGCCCGAATCACATCAAAGGAAACATACAGTTGGTAGATGTTGCCTAGTTATCAAAGCACTAGACCTGTTCCTCATGCAACACTGAAGTTGTGACCCGATCTTCAAAGACACCAGTCACATCAAAGGAAACATTCACTTGAAAGTTATTACCTACTCATTATAAGTGTAGGAACATCCCATTCATCATCATGCAACACCATGGTGACCTCCATCATCTATTGATACTGTTTTTGTGATTACAGCTCTCGCTTACGGCCATACCAGCCTGAACACGCCCGATCTCGTCTGATCTCGGAAGCTAAGCAGGGTAGGGCCTGGTTAGTACTTGGATGGGAGACCGCCTGGGAATACCAGGTGCTGTAAGCTTTTCATTTTCATCACTAGTAATAGGAACATTCGCACCATAATAATGGACACAATGATGATTTCCATCATCTGTGATTACTGCAGGGTCAGACCACTGCAACACTAAAGTTGTGACTCAATCTTCAAAGGCAACAATGGCATCAAAGGAGTCACTCCTCAAAGGCAACAATAACATCAAAGGAAACATTGACTTGGAAGAAGTTGCCTAGTCATGAAAGCAATTAGACTGATTCCCCATGCAACCACTGCATTGTGACAAATCTGGAAATGCCCGAATCACATCAAAGGAAACATACAGTTGGTAGATGTTGCCTAGTTATCAAAGCACTAGACCTGTTCCTCATGCAACACTGAAGTTGTGACCCGATCTTCAAAGACACCAGTCACATCAAAGGAAACATTCACTTGAAAGTTATTACCTACTCATTATAAGTGTAGGAACATCCCATTCATCATCATGCAACACCATGGTGACCTCCATCATCTATTGATACTGTTTTTGTGATTACAGCTCTCGCTTACGGCCATACCAGCCTGAACACGCCCGATCTCGTCTGATCTCGGAAGCTAAGCAGGGTAGGGCCTGGTTAGTACTTGGATGGGAGACCGCCTGGGAATACCAGGTGCTGTAAGCTTTTCATTTTCATCACTAGTAATAGGAACATTCGCACCATAATAATGGACACAATGATGATTTCCATCATCTGTGATTACTGCAGGGTCAGACCACTGCAACACTAAAGTTGTGACTCAATCTTCAAAGGCAACATGGCATCAAAGGAGTCACTCTTCAAAGGCAACAATAACATCAAAGGAAACATTGACTTGGAAGAAGTTGCCTAGTCATGAAAGCAATTAGACTGATTCCCCATGCAACCACTGCATTGTGACAAATCTGGAAATGCCCGAATCACATCAAAGGAAACATACAGTTGGTAGATGTTGCCTAGTTATCAAAGCACTAGACCTGTTCCTCATGCAACACTGAAGTTGTGACCCGATCTTCAAAGACACCAGTCACATCAAAGGAAACATTCACTTGAAAGTTATTACCTACTCATTATAAGTGTAGGAACATCCCATTCATCATCATGCAACACCATGGTGACCTCCATCATCTATTGATACTGTTTTTGTGATTACAGCTCTCGCTTACGGCCATACCAGCCTGAACACGCCCGATCTCGTCTGATCTCGGAAGCTAAGCAGGGTAGGGCCTGGTTAGTACTTGGATGGGAGACCGCCTGGGAATACCAGGTGCTGTAAGCTTTTCATTTTCATCACTAGTAATAGGAACATTCGCACCATAATAATGGACACAATGATGATTTCCATCATCTGTGATTACTGCAGGGTCAGACCACTGCAACACTAAAGTTTTGACTCAATCTTCAAAGGCAACAATAACATCAAAGGAAACATTGACTTGGAAGAAGTTGCCTAGTCATGAAAGCAATTAGACTGATTCCCCATGCAACCACTGCATTGTGACAAATCTGGAAATGCCCGAATCACATCAAAGGAAACATACAGTTGGTAGATGTTGCCTAGTTATCAAAGCACTAGACCTGTTCCTCATGCAACACTGAAGTTGTGACCCGATCTTCAAAGACACCAGTCACATCAAAGGAAACATTCACTTGAAAGTTATTACCTACTCATTATAAGTGTAGGAACATCCCATTCATCATCATGCAACACCATGGTGACCTCCATCATCTATTGATACTGTTTTTGTGATTACAGCTCTCGCTTACGGCCATACCAGCCTGAACACGCCCGATCTCGTCTGATCTCGGAAGCTAAGCAGGGTAGGGCCTGGTTAGTACTTGGATGGGAGACCGCCTGGGAATACCAGGTGCTGTAAGCTTTTCATTTTCATCACTAGTAATAGGAACATTCGCACCATAATAATGGACACAATGATGATTTCCATCATCTGTGATTACTGCAGGGTCAGACCACTGCAACACTAAAGTTGTGACTCAATCTATCAAAGGCAACAATAACATCAAAGGAAACATTGACTTGGAAGAAGTTGCCTAGTCATGAAAGCAATTAGACTGATTCCCCATGCAACCACTGCATTGTGACAAATCTGGAAATGCCCGAATCACATCAAAGGAAACATACAGTTGGTAGATGTTGCCTAGTTATCAAAGCACTAGACCTGTTCCTCATGCAACACTGAAGTTGTGACCCGATCTTCAAAGACACCAGTCACATCAAAGGAAACATTCACTTGAAAGTTATTACCTACTCATTATAAGTGTAGGAACATCCCATTCATCATCATGCAACACCATGGTGACCTCCATCATCTATTGATACTGTTTTTGTGATTACAGCTCTCGCTTACGGCCATACCAGCCTGAACACGCCCGATCTCGTCTGATCTCGGAAGCTAAGCAGGGTAGGGCCTGGTTAGTACTTGGATGGGAGACCGCCTGGGAATACCAGGTGCTGTAAGCTTTTCATTTTCATCACTAGTAATAGGAACATTCGCACCATAATAATGGACACAATGATGATTTCCATCATCTGTGATTACTGCAGGGTCAGACCACTGCAACACTAAAGTTGTGACTCAATCTTCAAAGGCAACAATGGCATCAAAGGAGTCACTCTTCAAAGGCAACAATAACATCAAAGGAAACATTGACTTGGAAGAAGTTGCCTAGTCATGAAAGCAATTAGACTGATTCCCCATGCAACCACTGCATTGTGACAAATCTGGAAATGCCCGAATCACATCAAAGGAAACATACAGTTGGTAGATGTTGCCTAGTTATCAAAGCACTAGACCTGTTCCTCATGCAACACTGAAGTTGTGACCCGATCTTCAAAGACACCAGTCACATCAAAGGAAACATTCACTTGAAAGTTATTACCTACTCATTATAAGTGTAGGAACATCCCATTCATCATCATGCAACACCATGGTGACCTCCATCATCTATTGATACTGTTTTTGTGATTACAGCTCTCGCTTACGGCCATACCAGCCTGAACACGCCCGATCTCGTCTGATCTCGGAAGCTAAGCAGGGTAGGGCCTGGTTAGTACTTGGATGGGAGACCGCCTGGGAATACCAGGTGCTGTAAGCTTTTCATTTTCATCACTAGTAATAGGAACATTCGCACCATAATAATGGACACAATGATGATTTCCATCATCTGTGATTACTGCAGGGTCAGACCACTGCAACACTAAAGTTGTGACTCAATCTTCAAAGGCAACATGGCATCAAGGAGTCACTCTTCAAAGGCAACAATAACATCAAAGGAAACATTGACTTGGAAGAAGTTGCCTAGTCATGAAAGCAATTAGACTGATTCCCCATGCAACCACTGCATTGTGACAAATCTGGAAATGCCCGAATCACATCAAAGGAAACATACAGTTGGTAGATGTTGCCTAGTTATCAAAGCACTAGACCTGTTCCTCATGCAACACTGAAGTTGTGACCCGATCTTCAAAGACACCAGTCACATCAAAGGAAACATTCACTTGAAAGTTATTACCTACTCATTATAAGTGTAGGAACATCCCATTCATCATCATGCAACACCATGGTGACCTCCATCATCTATTGATACTGTTTTTGTGATTACAGCTCTCGCTTACGGCCATACCAGCCTGAACACGCCCGATCTCGTCTGATCTCGGAAGCTAAGCAGGGTAGGGCCTGGTTAGTACTTGGATGGGAGACCGCCTGGGAATACCAGGTGCTGTAAGCTTTTCATTTTCATCACTAGTAATAGGAACATTCGCACCATAATAATGGACACAATGATGATTTCCATCATCTGTGATTACTGCAGGGTCAGACCACTGCAACACTAAAGTTGTGACTCAATCTTCAAAGGCAACAATGGCATCAAAGGAGTCACTCTTCAAAGGCAACAATAACATCAAAGGAAACATTGACTTGGAAGAAGTTGCCTAGTCATGAAAGCAATTAGACTGATTCCCCATGCAACCACTGCATTGTGACAAATCTGGAAATGCCCGAATCACATCAAAGGAAACATACAGTTGGTAGATGTTGCCTAGTTATCAAAGCACTAGACCTGTTCCTCATGCAACACTGAAGTTGTGACCCGATCTTCAAAGACACCAGTCACATCAAAGGAAACATTCACTTGAAAGTTATTACCTACTCATTATAAGTGTAGGAACATCCCATTCATCATCATGCAACACCATGGTGACCTCCATCATCTATTGATACTGTTTTTGTGATTACAGCTCTCGCTTACGGCCATACCAGCCTGAACACGCCCGATCTCGTCTGATCTCGGAAGCTAAGCAGGGTAGGGCCTGGTTAGTACTTGGATGGGAGACCGCCTGGGAATACCAGGTGCTGTAAGCTTTTCATTTTCATCACTAGTAATAGGAACATTCGCACCATAATAATGGACACAATGATGATTTCCATCATCTGTGATTACTGCAGGGTCAGACCACTGCAACACTAAAGTTGTGACTCAATCTTCAAAGGCAACAATGGCATCAAAGGAGTCACTCTTCAAAGGCAACAATAACATCAAAGGAAACATTGACTTGGAAGAAGTTGCCTAGTCATGAAAGCAATTAGACTGATTCCCCATGCAACCACTGCATTGTGACAAATCTGGAAATGCCCGAATCACATCAAAGGAAACATACAGTTGGTAGATGTTGCCTAGTTATCAAAGCACTAGACCTGTTCCTCATGCAACACTGAAGTTGTGACCCGATCTTCAAAGACACCAGTCACATCAAAGGAAACATTCACTTGAAAGTTATTACCTACTCATTATAAGTGTAGGAACATCCCATTCATCATCATGCAACACCATGGTGACCTCCATCATCTATTGATACTGTTTTTGTGATTACAGCTCTCGCTTACGGCCATACCAGCCTGAACACGCCCGATCTCGTCTGATCTCGGAAGCTAAGCAGGGTAGGGCCTGGTTAGTACTTGGATGGGAGACCGCCTGGGAATACCAGGTGCTGTAAGCTTTTCATTTTCATCACTAGTAATAGGAACATTCGCACCATAATAATGGACACAATGATGATTTCCATCATCTGTGATTACTGCAGGGTCAGACCACTGCAACACTAAAGTTGTGACTCAATCTTCAAAGGCAACAATGGCATCAAAGGAGTCACTCTTCAAAGGCAACAATAACATCAAAGGAAACATTGACTTGGAAGAAGTTGCCTAGTCATGAAAGCAATTAGACTGATTCCCCATGCAACCACTGCATTGTGACAAATCTGGAAATGCCCGAATCACATCAAAGGAAACATACAGTTGGTAGATGTTGCCTAGTTATCAAAGCACTAGACCTGTTCCTCATGCAACACTGAAGTTGTGACCCGATCTTCAAAGACACCAGTCACATCAAAGGAAACATTCACTTGAAAGTTATTACCTACTCATTATAAGTGTAGGAACATCCCATTCATCATCATGCAACACCATGGTGACCTCCATCATCTATTGATACTGTTTTTGTGATTACAGCTCTCGCTTACGGCCATACCAGCCTGAACACGCCCGATCTCGTCTGATCTCGGAAGCTAAGCAGGGTAGGGCCTGGTTAGTACTTGGATGGGAGACCGCCTGGGAATACCAGGTGCTGTAAGCTTTTCATTTTCATCACTAGTAATAGGAACATTCGCACCATAATAATGGACACAATGATGATTTCCATCATCTGTGATTACTGCAGGGTCAGACCACTGCAACACTAAAGTTGACTCATCTAGGACATGCATCAAGAGTCCTCTCAAAGGCAACAATAACATCAAAGGAAACATTGACTTGGAAGAAGTTGCCTAGTCATGAAAGCAATTAGACTGATTCCCCATGCAACCACTGCATTGTGACAAATCTGGAAATGCCCGAATCACATCAAAGGAAACATACAGTTGGTAGATGTTGCCTAGTTATCAAAGCACTAGACCTGTTCCTCATGCAACACTGAAGTTGTGACCCGATCTTCAAAGACACCAGTCACATCAAAGGAAACATTCACTTGAAAGTTATTACCTACTCATTATAAGTGTAGGAACATCCCATTCATCATCATGCAACACCATGGTGACCTCCATCATCTATTGATACTGTTTTTGTGATTACAGCTCTCGCTTACGGCCATACCAGCCTGAACACGCCCGATCTCGTCTGATCTCGGAAGCTAAGCAGGGTAGGGCCTGGTTAGTACTTGGATGGGAGACCGCCTGGGAATACCAGGTGCTGTAAGCTTTTCATTTTCATCACTAGTAATAGGAACATTCGCACCATAATAATGGACACAATGATGATTTCCATCATCTGTGATTACTGCAGGGTCAGACCACTGCAACACTAAAGTTGTGACTCAATCTTCAAAGGCAACAATGGCATCAAAGGAGTCACTCTTCAAAGGCAACAATAACATCAAAGGAAACATTGACTTGGAAGAAGTTGCCTAGTCATGAAAGCAATTAGACTGATTCCCCATGCAACCACTGCATTGTGACAAATCTGGAAATGCCCGAATCACATCAAAGGAAACATACAGTTGGTAGATGTTGCCTAGTTATCAAAGCACTAGACCTGTTCCTCATGCAACACTGAAGTTGTGACCCGATCTTCAAAGACACCAGTCACATCAAAGGAAACATTCACTTGAAAGTTATTACCTACTCATTATAAGTGTAGGAACATCCCATTCATCATCATGCAACACCATGGTGACCTCCATCATCTATTGATACTGTTTTTGTGATTACAGCTCTCGCTTACGGCCATACCAGCCTGAACACGCCCGATCTCGTCTGATCTCGGAAGCTAAGCAGGGTAGGGCCTGGTTAGTACTTGGATGGGAGACCGCCTGGGAATACCAGGTGCTGTAAGCTTTTCATTTTCATCACTAGTAATAGGAACATTCGCACCATAATAATGGACACAATGATGATTTCCATCATCTGTGATTACTGCAGGGTCAGACCACTGCAACACTAAAGTTGTGACTCAATCTTCAAAGGCAACATGGCATCAAAGGAGTCACTCTTCAAAGGCAACAATAACATCAAAGGAAACATTGACTTGGAAGAAGTTGCCTAGTCATGAAAGCAATTAGACTGATTCCCCATGCAACCACTGCATTGTGACAAATCTGGAAATGCCCGAATCACATCAAAGGAAACATACAGTTGGTAGATGTTGCCTAGTTATCAAAGCACTAGACCTGTTCCTCATGCAACACTGAAGTTGTGACCCGATCTTCAAAGACACCAGTCACATCAAAGGAAACATTCACTTGAAAGTTATTACCTACTCATTATAAGTGTAGGAACATCCCATTCATCATCATGCAACACCATGGTGACCTCCATCATCTATTGATACTGTTTTTGTGATTACAGCTCTCGCTTACGGCCATACCAGCCTGAACACGCCCGATCTCGTCTGATCTCGGAAGCTAAGCAGGGTAGGGCCTGGTTAGTACTTGGATGGGAGACCGCCTGGGAATACCAGGTGCTGTAAGCTTTTCATTTTCATCACTAGTAATAGGAACATTCGCACCATAATAATGGACACAATGATGATTTCCATCATCTGTGATTACTGCAGGGTCAGACCACTGCAACACTAAAGTTGTCATTAGACATGCAAGAGTCCTTCAAAGGCAACAATAACATCAAAGGAAACATTGACTTGGAAGAAGTTGCCTAGTCATGAAAGCAATTAGACTGATTCCCCATGCAACCACTGCATTGTGACAAATCTGGAAATGCCCGAATCACATCAAAGGAAACATACAGTTGGTAGATGTTGCCTAGTTATCAAAGCACTAGACCTGTTCCTCATGCAACACTGAAGTTGTGACCCGATCTTCAAAGACACCAGTCACATCAAAGGAAACATTCACTTGAAAGTTATTACCTACTCATTATAAGTGTAGGAACATCCCATTCATCATCATGCAACACCATGGTGACCTCCATCATCTATTGATACTGTTTTTGTGATTACAGCTCTCGCTTACGGCCATACCAGCCTGAACACGCCCGATCTCGTCTGATCTCGGAAGCTAAGCAGGGTAGGGCCTGGTTAGTACTTGGATGGGAGACCGCCTGGGAATACCAGGTGCTGTAAGCTTTTCATTTTCATCACTAGTAATAGGAACATTCGCACCATAATAATGGACACAATGATGATTTCCATCATCTGTGATTACTGCAGGGTCAGACCACTGCAACACTAAAGTTGTGACTCAATCTTCAAAGGCAACAATAACATCAAAGGAAACATTGACTTGGAAGAAGTTGCCTAGTCATGAAAGCAATTAGACTGATTCCCCATGCAACCACTGCATTGTGACAAATCTGGAAATGCCCGAATCACATCAAAGGAAACATACAGTTGGTAGATGTTGCCTAGTTATCAAAGCACTAGACCTGTTCCTCATGCAACACTGAAGTTGTGACCCGATCTTCAAAGACACCAGTCACATCAAAGGAAACATTCACTTGAAAGTTATTACCTACTCATTATAAGTGTAGGAACATCCCATTCATCATCATGCAACACCATGGTGACCTCCATCATCTATTGATACTGTTTTTGTGATTACAGCTCTCGCTTACGGCCATACCAGCCTGAACACGCCCGATCTCGTCTGATCTCGGAAGCTAAGCAGGGTAGGGCCTGGTTAGTACTTGGATGGGAGACCGCCTGGGAATACCAGGTGCTGTAAGCTTTTCATTTTCATCACTAGTAATAGGAACATTCGCACCATAATAATGGACACAATGATGATTTCCATCATCTGTGATTACTGCAGGGTCAGACCACTGCAACACTAAAGTTGTGACTCAATCTTCAAAGGCAACATGGCATCAAAGGAGTCACTCTTCAAAGGCAACAATAACATCAAAGGAAACATTGACTTGGAAGAAGTTGCCTAGTCATGAAAGCAATTAGACTGATTCCCCATGCAACCACTGCATTGTGACAAATCTGGAAATGCCCGAATCACATCAAAGGAAACATACAGTTGGTAGATGTTGCCTAGTTATCAAAGCACTAGACCTGTTCCTCATGCAACACTGAAGTTGTGACCCGATCTTCAAAGACACCAGTCACATCAAAGGAAACATTCACTTGAAAGTTATTACCTACTCATTATAAGTGTAGGAACATCCCATTCATCATCATGCAACACCATGGTGACCTCCATCATCTATTGATACTGTTTTTGTGATTACAGCTCTCGCTTACGGCCATACCAGCCTGAACACGCCCGATCTCGTCTGATCTCGGAAGCTAAGCAGGGTAGGGCCTGGTTAGTACTTGGATGGGAGACCGCCTGGGAATACCAGGTGCTGTAAGCTTTTCATTTTCATCACTAGTAATAGGAACATTCGCACCATAATAATGGACACAATGATGATTTCCATCATCTGTGATTACTGCAGGGTCAGACCACTGCAACACTAAAGTTCTGACTCAATCTTCAAAGGCAACAATAACATCAAAGGAAACATTGACTTGGAAGAAGTTGCCTAGTCATGAAAGCAATTAGACTGATTCCCCATGCAACCACTGCATTGTGACAAATCTGGAAATGCCCGAATCACATCAAAGGAAACATACAGTTGGTAGATGTTGCCTAGTTATCAAAGCACTAGACCTGTTCCTCATGCAACACTGAAGTTGTGACCCGATCTTCAAAGACACCAGTCACATCAAAGGAAACATTCACTTGAAAGTTATTACCTACTCATTATAAGTGTAGGAACATCCCATTCATCATCATGCAACACCATGGTGACCTCCATCATCTATTGATACTGTTTTTGTGATTACAGCTCTCGCTTACGGCCATACCAGCCTGAACACGCCCGATCTCGTCTGATCTCGGAAGCTAAGCAGGGTAGGGCCTGGTTAGTACTTGGATGGGAGACCGCCTGGGAATACCAGGTGCTGTAAGCTTTTCATTTTCATCACTAGTAATAGGAACATTCGCACCATAATAATGGACACAATGATGATTTCCATCATCTGTGATTACTGCAGGGTCAGACCACTGCAACACTAAAGTTGTGACTCAATCTTCAAAGGCAACAATGGCATCAAAGGAGTCACTCTTCAAAGGCAACAATAACATCAAAGGAAACATTGACTTGGAAGAAGTTGCCTAGTCATGAAAGCAATTAGACTGATTCCCCATGCAACCACTGCATTGTGACAAATCTGGAAATGCCCGAATCACATCAAAGGAAACATACAGTTGGTAGATGTTGCCTAGTTATCAAAGCACTAGACCTGTTCCTCATGCAACACTGAAGTTGTGACCCGATCTTCAAAGACACCAGTCACATCAAAGGAAACATTCACTTGAAAGTTATTACCTACTCATTATAAGTGTAGGAACATCCCATTCATCATCATGCAACACCATGGTGACCTCCATCATCTATTGATACTGTTTTTGTGATTACAGCTCTCGCTTACGGCCATACCAGCCTGAACACGCCCGATCTCGTCTGATCTCGGAAGCTAAGCAGGGTAGGGCCTGGTTAGTACTTGGATGGGAGACCGCCTGGGAATACCAGGTGCTGTAAGCTTTTCATTTTCATCACTAGTAATAGGAACATTCGCACCATAATAATGGACACAATGATGATTTCCATCATCTGTGATTACTGCAGGGTCAGACCACTGCAACACTAAAGTTGTGACTCAATCTTCAAAGGCAACAATGGCATCAAAGGAGTCACTCTTCAAAGGCAACAATAACATCAAAGGAAACATTGACTTGGAAGAAGTTGCCTAGTCATGAAAGCAATTAGACTGATTCCCCATGCAACCACTGCATTGTGACAAATCTGGAAATGCCCGAATCACATCAAAGGAAACATACAGTTGGTAGATGTTGCCTAGTTATCAAAGCACTAGACCTGTTCCTCATGCAACACTGAAGTTGTGACCCGATCTTCAAAGACACCAGTCACATCAAAGGAAACATTCACTTGAAAGTTATTACCTACTCATTATAAGTGTAGGAACATCCCATTCATCATCATGCAACACCATGGTGACCTCCATCATCTATTGATACTGTTTTTGTGATTACAGCTCTCGCTTACGGCCATACCAGCCTGAACACGCCCGATCTCGTCTGATCTCGGAAGCTAAGCAGGGTAGGGCCTGGTTAGTACTTGGATGGGAGACCGCCTGGGAATACCAGGTGCTGTAAGCTTTTCATTTTCATCACTAGTAATAGGAACATTCGCACCATAATAATGGACACAATGATGATTTCCATCATCTGTGATTACTGCAGGGTCAGACCACTGCAACACTAAAGTTCTGACTCAATCTTCAAAGGCAACAATAACATCAAAGGAAACATTGACTTGGAAGAAGTTGCCTAGTCATGAAAGCAATTAGACTGATTCCCCATGCAACCACTGCATTGTGACAAATCTGGAAATGCCCGAATCACATCAAAGGAAACATACAGTTGGTAGATGTTGCCTAGTTATCAAAGCACTAGACCTGTTCCTCATGCAACACTGAAGTTGTGACCCGATCTTCAAAGACACCAGTCACATCAAAGGAAACATTCACTTGAAAGTTATTACCTACTCATTATAAGTGTAGGAACATCCCATTCATCATCATGCAACACCATGGTGACCTCCATCATCTATTGATACTGTTTTTGTGATTACAGCTCTCGCTTACGGCCATACCAGCCTGAACACGCCCGATCTCGTCTGATCTCGGAAGCTAAGCAGGGTAGGGCCTGGTTAGTACTTGGATGGGAGACCGCCTGGGAATACCAGGTGCTGTAAGCTTTTCATTTTCATCACTAGTAATAGGAACATTCGCACCATAATAATGGACACAATGATGATTTCCATCATCTGTGATTACTGCAGGGTCAGACCACTGCAACACTAAAGTTGTGACTCAATCTTCAAGGCAACAATGGCATCAAGGAGTCACTCTTCAAAGGCAACAATAACATCAAAGGAAACATTGACTTGGAAGAAGTTGCCTAGTCATGAAAGCAATTAGACTGATTCCCCATGCAACCACTGCATTGTGACAAATCTGGAAATGCCCGAATCACATCAAAGGAAACATACAGTTGGTAGATGTTGCCTAGTTATCAAAGCACTAGACCTGTTCCTCATGCAACACTGAAGTTGTGACCCGATCTTCAAAGACACCAGTCACATCAAAGGAAACATTCACTTGAAAGTTATTACCTACTCATTATAAGTGTAGGAACATCCCATTCATCATCATGCAACACCATGGTGACCTCCATCATCTATTGATACTGTTTTTGTGATTACAGCTCTCGCTTACGGCCATACCAGCCTGAACACGCCCGATCTCGTCTGATCTCGGAAGCTAAGCAGGGTAGGGCCTGGTTAGTACTTGGATGGGAGACCGCCTGGGAATACCAGGTGCTGTAAGCTTTTCATTTTCATCACTAGTAATAGGAACATTCGCACCATAATAATGGACACAATGATGATTTCCATCATCTGTGATTACTGCAGGGTCAGACCACTGCAACACTAAAGTTATCTAGGACATCAAGAGTCCTTCAAAGGCAACAATAACATCAAAGGAAACATTGACTTGGAAGAAGTTGCCTAGTCATGAAAGCAATTAGACTGATTCCCCATGCAACCACTGCATTGTGACAAATCTGGAAATGCCCGAATCACATCAAAGGAAACATACAGTTGGTAGATGTTGCCTAGTTATCAAAGCACTAGACCTGTTCCTCATGCAACACTGAAGTTGTGACCCGATCTTCAAAGACACCAGTCACATCAAAGGAAACATTCACTTGAAAGTTATTACCTACTCATTATAAGTGTAGGAACATCCCATTCATCATCATGCAACACCATGGTGACCTCCATCATCTATTGATACTGTTTTTGTGATTACAGCTCTCGCTTACGGCCATACCAGCCTGAACACGCCCGATCTCGTCTGATCTCGGAAGCTAAGCAGGGTAGGGCCTGGTTAGTACTTGGATGGGAGACCGCCTGGGAATACCAGGTGCTGTAAGCTTTTCATTTTCATCACTAGTAATAGGAACATTCGCACCATAATAATGGACACAATGATGATTTCCATCATCTGTGATTACTGCAGGGTCAGACCACTGCAACACTAAAGTTTGACTCAATCTCAATAGTCTTCAAAGGCAACAATAACATCAAAGGAAACATTGACTTGGAAGAAGTTGCCTAGTCATGAAAGCAATTAGACTGATTCCCCATGCAACCACTGCATTGTGACAAATCTGGAAATGCCCGAATCACATCAAAGGAAACATACAGTTGGTAGATGTTGCCTAGTTATCAAAGCACTAGACCTGTTCCTCATGCAACACTGAAGTTGTGACCCGATCTTCAAAGACACCAGTCACATCAAAGGAAACATTCACTTGAAAGTTATTACCTACTCATTATAAGTGTAGGAACATCCCATTCATCATCATGCAACACCATGGTGACCTCCATCATCTATTGATACTGTTTTTGTGATTACAGCTCTCGCTTACGGCCATACCAGCCTGAACACGCCCGATCTCGTCTGATCTCGGAAGCTAAGCAGGGTAGGGCCTGGTTAGTACTTGGATGGGAGACCGCCTGGGAATACCAGGTGCTGTAAGCTTTTCATTTTCATCACTAGTAATAGGAACATTCGCACCATAATAATGGACACAATGATGATTTCCATCATCTGTGATTACTGCAGGGTCAGACCACTGCAACACTAAAGTTCTGACTCAATCTTCAAAGGCAACAATAACATCAAAGGAAACATTGACTTGGAAGAAGTTGCCTAGTCATGAAAGCAATTAGACTGATTCCCCATGCAACCACTGCATTGTGACAAATCTGGAAATGCCCGAATCACATCAAAGGAAACATACAGTTGGTAGATGTTGCCTAGTTATCAAAGCACTAGACCTGTTCCTCATGCAACACTGAAGTTGTGACCCGATCTTCAAAGACACCAGTCACATCAAAGGAAACATTCACTTGAAAGTTATTACCTACTCATTATAAGTGTAGGAACATCCCATTCATCATCATGCAACACCATGGTGACCTCCATCATCTATTGATACTGTTTTTGTGATTACAGCTCTCGCTTACGGCCATACCAGCCTGAACACGCCCGATCTCGTCTGATCTCGGAAGCTAAGCAGGGTAGGGCCTGGTTAGTACTTGGATGGGAGACCGCCTGGGAATACCAGGTGCTGTAAGCTTTTCATTTTCATCACTAGTAATAGGAACATTCGCACCATAATAATGGACACAATGATGATTTCCATCATCTGTGATTACTGCAGGGTCAGACCACTGCAACACTAAAGTTGTGACTCAATCTTCAAAGGCAACAATAACATCAAAGGAAACATTGACTTGGAAGAAGTTGCCTAGTCATGAAAGCAATTAGACTGATTCCCCATGCAACCACTGCATTGTGACAAATCTGGAAATGCCCGAATCACATCAAAGGAAACATACAGTTGGTAGATGTTGCCTAGTTATCAAAGCACTAGACCTGTTCCTCATGCAACACTGAAGTTGTGACCCGATCTTCAAAGACACCAGTCACATCAAAGGAAACATTCACTTGAAAGTTATTACCTACTCATTATAAGTGTAGGAACATCCCATTCATCATCATGCAACACCATGGTGACCTCCATCATCTATTGATACTGTTTTTGTGATTACAGCTCTCGCTTACGGCCATACCAGCCTGAACACGCCCGATCTCGTCTGATCTCGGAAGCTAAGCAGGGTAGGGCCTGGTTAGTACTTGGATGGGAGACCGCCTGGGAATACCAGGTGCTGTAAGCTTTTCATTTTCATCACTAGTAATAGGAACATTCGCACCATAATAATGGACACAATGATGATTTCCATCATCTGTGATTACTGCAGGGTCAGACCACTGCAACACTAAAGTTGTGACTCAATCTTCAAAGGCAACAATGGCATCAAAGGAGTCACTCTTCAAAGGCAACAATAACATCAAAGGAAACATTGACTTGGAAGAAGTTGCCTAGTCATGAAAGCAATTAGACTGATTCCCCATGCAACCACTGCATTGTGACAAATCTGGAAATGCCCGAATCACATCAAAGGAAACATACAGTTGGTAGATGTTGCCTAGTTATCAAAGCACTAGACCTGTTCCTCATGCAACACTGAAGTTGTGACCCGATCTTCAAAGACACCAGTCACATCAAAGGAAACATTCACTTGAAAGTTATTACCTACTCATTATAAGTGTAGGAACATCCCATTCATCATCATGCAACACCATGGTGACCTCCATCATCTATTGATACTGTTTTTGTGATTACAGCTCTCGCTTACGGCCATACCAGCCTGAACACGCCCGATCTCGTCTGATCTCGGAAGCTAAGCAGGGTAGGGCCTGGTTAGTACTTGGATGGGAGACCGCCTGGGAATACCAGGTGCTGTAAGCTTTTCATTTTCATCACTAGTAATAGGAACATTCGCACCATAATAATGGACACAATGATGATTTCCATCATCTGTGATTACTGCAGGGTCAGACCACTGCAACACTAAAGTTCTGACTCAATCTTCAAAGGCAACAATAACATCAAAGGAAACATTGACTTGGAAGAAGTTGCCTAGTCATGAAAGCAATTAGACTGATTCCCCATGCAACCACTGCATTGTGACAAATCTGGAAATGCCCGAATCACATCAAAGGAAACATACAGTTGGTAGATGTTGCCTAGTTATCAAAGCACTAGACCTGTTCCTCATGCAACACTGAAGTTGTGACCCGATCTTCAAAGACACCAGTCACATCAAAGGAAACATTCACTTGAAAGTTATTACCTACTCATTATAAGTGTAGGAACATCCCATTCATCATCATGCAACACCATGGTGACCTCCATCATCTATTGATACTGTTTTTGTGATTACAGCTCTCGCTTACGGCCATACCAGCCTGAACACGCCCGATCTCGTCTGATCTCGGAAGCTAAGCAGGGTAGGGCCTGGTTAGTACTTGGATGGGAGACCGCCTGGGAATACCAGGTGCTGTAAGCTTTTCATTTTCATCACTAGTAATAGGAACATTCGCACCATAATAATGGACACAATGATGATTTCCATCATCTGTGATTACTGCAGGGTCAGACCACTGCAACACTAAAGTTGTGACTCAATCTTCAAAGGCAACAATGGCATCAAAGGAGTCACTCTTCAAAGGCAACAATAACATCAAAGGAAACATTGACTTGGAAGAAGTTGCCTAGTCATGAAAGCAATTAGACTGATTCCCCATGCAACCACTGCATTGTGACAAATCTGGAAATGCCCGAATCACATCAAAGGAAACATACAGTTGGTAGATGTTGCCTAGTTATCAAAGCACTAGACCTGTTCCTCATGCAACACTGAAGTTGTGACCCGATCTTCAAAGACACCAGTCACATCAAAGGAAACATTCACTTGAAAGTTATTACCTACTCATTATAAGTGTAGGAACATCCCATTCATCATCATGCAACACCATGGTGACCTCCATCATCTATTGATACTGTTTTTGTGATTACAGCTCTCGCTTACGGCCATACCAGCCTGAACACGCCCGATCTCGTCTGATCTCGGAAGCTAAGCAGGGTAGGGCCTGGTTAGTACTTGGATGGGAGACCGCCTGGGAATACCAGGTGCTGTAAGCTTTTCATTTTCATCACTAGTAATAGGAACATTCGCACCATAATAATGGACACAATGATGATTTCCATCATCTGTGATTACTGCAGGGTCAGACCACTGCAACACTAAAGTTGTGACTCAATCTTCAAAGGCAACAATAAGCACTCAAAGGAAACATAATGACTTGGAAGAAGTTGCCTAGTCATGAAAGCAATTAGACTGATTCCCCATGCAACCACTGCATTGTGACAAATCTGGAAATGCCCGAATCACATCAAAGGAAACATACAGTTGGTAGATGTTGCCTAGTTATCAAAGCACTAGACCTGTTCCTCATGCAACACTGAAGTTGTGACCCGATCTTCAAAGACACCAGTCACATCAAAGGAAACATTCACTTGAAAGTTATTACCTACTCATTATAAGTGTAGGAACATCCCATTCATCATCATGCAACACCATGGTGACCTCCATCATCTATTGATACTGTTTTTGTGATTACAGCTCTCGCTTACGGCCATACCAGCCTGAACACGCCCGATCTCGTCTGATCTCGGAAGCTAAGCAGGGTAGGGCCTGGTTAGTACTTGGATGGGAGACCGCCTGGGAATACCAGGTGCTGTAAGCTTTTCATTTTCATCACTAGTAATAGGAACATTCGCACCATAATAATGGACACAATGATGATTTCCATCATCTGTGATTACTGCAGGGTCAGACCACTGCAACACTAAAGTTCTGACTCAATCTTCAAAGGCAACAATAACATCAAAGGAAACATTGACTTGGAAGAAGTTGCCTAGTCATGAAAGCAATTAGACTGATTCCCCATGCAACCACTGCATTGTGACAAATCTGGAAATGCCCGAATCACATCAAAGGAAACATACAGTTGGTAGATGTTGCCTAGTTATCAAAGCACTAGACCTGTTCCTCATGCAACACTGAAGTTGTGACCCGATCTTCAAAGACACCAGTCACATCAAAGGAAACATTCACTTGAAAGTTATTACCTACTCATTATAAGTGTAGGAACATCCCATTCATCATCATGCAACACCATGGTGACCTCCATCATCTATTGATACTGTTTTTGTGATTACAGCTCTCGCTTACGGCCATACCAGCCTGAACACGCCCGATCTCGTCTGATCTCGGAAGCTAAGCAGGGTAGGGCCTGGTTAGTACTTGGATGGGAGACCGCCTGGGAATACCAGGTGCTGTAAGCTTTTCATTTTCATCACTAGTAATAGGAACATTCGCACCATAATAATGGACACAATGATGATTTCCATCATCTGTGATTACTGCAGGGTCAGACCACTGCAACACTAAAGTTGTGACTCAATCTTCAAAGGCAACAATGGCATCAAAGGAGTCACTTCAAAGGCAACAATAACATCAAAGGAAACATTGACTTGGAAGAAGTTGCCTAGTCATGAAAGCAATTAGACTGATTCCCCATGCAACCACTGCATTGTGACAAATCTGGAAATGCCCGAATCACATCAAAGGAAACATACAGTTGGTAGATGTTGCCTAGTTATCAAAGCACTAGACCTGTTCCTCATGCAACACTGAAGTTGTGACCCGATCTTCAAAGACACCAGTCACATCAAAGGAAACATTCACTTGAAAGTTATTACCTACTCATTATAAGTGTAGGAACATCCCATTCATCATCATGCAACACCATGGTGACCTCCATCATCTATTGATACTGTTTTTGTGATTACAGCTCTCGCTTACGGCCATACCAGCCTGAACACGCCCGATCTCGTCTGATCTCGGAAGCTAAGCAGGGTAGGGCCTGGTTAGTACTTGGATGGGAGACCGCCTGGGAATACCAGGTGCTGTAAGCTTTTCATTTTCATCACTAGTAATAGGAACATTCGCACCATAATAATGGACACAATGATGATTTCCATCATCTGTGATTACTGCAGGGTCAGACCACTGCAACACTAAAGTTGTGACTCAATCTTCAAAGGCAACAATGGCATCAAAGGAGTCACTCTTCAAAGGCAACAATAACATCAAAGGAAACATTGACTTGGAAGAAGTTGCCTAGTCATGAAAGCAATTAGACTGATTCCCCATGCAACCACTGCATTGTGACAAATCTGGAAATGCCCGAATCACATCAAAGGAAACATACAGTTGGTAGATGTTGCCTAGTTATCAAAGCACTAGACCTGTTCCTCATGCAACACTGAAGTTGTGACCCGATCTTCAAAGACACCAGTCACATCAAAGGAAACATTCACTTGAAAGTTATTACCTACTCATTATAAGTGTAGGAACATCCCATTCATCATCATGCAACACCATGGTGACCTCCATCATCTATTGATACTGTTTTTGTGATTACAGCTCTCGCTTACGGCCATACCAGCCTGAACACGCCCGATCTCGTCTGATCTCGGAAGCTAAGCAGGGTAGGGCCTGGTTAGTACTTGGATGGGAGACCGCCTGGGAATACCAGGTGCTGTAAGCTTTTCATTTTCATCACTAGTAATAGGAACATTCGCACCATAATAATGGACACAATGATGATTTCCATCATCTGTGATTACTGCAGGGTCAGACCACTGCAACACTAAAGTTCTGACTCAATCTTCAAAGGCAATCAAGATCAAGCACATACATCAAGGAAACATTGACTTGGAAGAAGTTGCCTAGTCATGAAAGCAATTAGACTGATTCCCCATGCAACCACTGCATTGTGACAAATCTGGAAATGCCCGAATCACATCAAAGGAAACATACAGTTGGTAGATGTTGCCTAGTTATCAAAGCACTAGACCTGTTCCTCATGCAACACTGAAGTTGTGACCCGATCTTCAAAGACACCAGTCACATCAAAGGAAACATTCACTTGAAAGTTATTACCTACTCATTATAAGTGTAGGAACATCCCATTCATCATCATGCAACACCATGGTGACCTCCATCATCTATTGATACTGTTTTTGTGATTACAGCTCTCGCTTACGGCCATACCAGCCTGAACACGCCCGATCTCGTCTGATCTCGGAAGCTAAGCAGGGTAGGGCCTGGTTAGTACTTGGATGGGAGACCGCCTGGGAATACCAGGTGCTGTAAGCTTTTCATTTTCATCACTAGTAATAGGAACATTCGCACCATAATAATGGACACAATGATGATTTCCATCATCTGTGATTACTGCAGGGTCAGACCACTGCAACACTAAAGTTGTGACTCAATCTTCAAAGGCAACAATGGCATCAAAGGAGTCACTCTTCAAAGGCAACAATAACATCAAAGGAAACATTGACTTGGAAGAAGTTGCCTAGTCATGAAAGCAATTAGACTGATTCCCCATGCAACCACTGCATTGTGACAAATCTGGAAATGCCCGAATCACATCAAAGGAAACATACAGTTGGTAGATGTTGCCTAGTTATCAAAGCACTAGACCTGTTCCTCATGCAACACTGAAGTTGTGACCCGATCTTCAAAGACACCAGTCACATCAAAGGAAACATTCACTTGAAAGTTATTACCTACTCATTATAAGTGTAGGAACATCCCATTCATCATCATGCAACACCATGGTGACCTCCATCATCTATTGATACTGTTTTTGTGATTACAGCTCTCGCTTACGGCCATACCAGCCTGAACACGCCCGATCTCGTCTGATCTCGGAAGCTAAGCAGGGTAGGGCCTGGTTAGTACTTGGATGGGAGACCGCCTGGGAATACCAGGTGCTGTAAGCTTTTCATTTTCATCACTAGTAATAGGAACATTCGCACCATAATAATGGACACAATGATGATTTCCATCATCTGTGATTACTGCAGGGTCAGACCACTGCAACACTAAAGTTGTGACTCAATCTTCAAGGCAACATGGCATCAAGGAGTCACTCTTCAAAGGCAACAATAACATCAAAGGAAACATTGACTTGGAAGAAGTTGCCTAGTCATGAAAGCAATTAGACTGATTCCCCATGCAACCACTGCATTGTGACAAATCTGGAAATGCCCGAATCACATCAAAGGAAACATACAGTTGGTAGATGTTGCCTAGTTATCAAAGCACTAGACCTGTTCCTCATGCAACACTGAAGTTGTGACCCGATCTTCAAAGACACCAGTCACATCAAAGGAAACATTCACTTGAAAGTTATTACCTACTCATTATAAGTGTAGGAACATCCCATTCATCATCATGCAACACCATGGTGACCTCCATCATCTATTGATACTGTTTTTGTGATTACAGCTCTCGCTTACGGCCATACCAGCCTGAACACGCCCGATCTCGTCTGATCTCGGAAGCTAAGCAGGGTAGGGCCTGGTTAGTACTTGGATGGGAGACCGCCTGGGAATACCAGGTGCTGTAAGCTTTTCATTTTCATCACTAGTAATAGGAACATTCGCACCATAATAATGGACACAATGATGATTTCCATCATCTGTGATTACTGCAGGGTCAGACCACTGCAACACTAAAGTTGTGACTCAATCTTCAAAGGCAACAATGGCATCAAGGAGTCACTCTTCAAAGGCAACAATAACATCAAAGGAAACATTGACTTGGAAGAAGTTGCCTAGTCATGAAAGCAATTAGACTGATTCCCCATGCAACCACTGCATTGTGACAAATCTGGAAATGCCCGAATCACATCAAAGGAAACATACAGTTGGTAGATGTTGCCTAGTTATCAAAGCACTAGACCTGTTCCTCATGCAACACTGAAGTTGTGACCCGATCTTCAAAGACACCAGTCACATCAAAGGAAACATTCACTTGAAAGTTATTACCTACTCATTATAAGTGTAGGAACATCCCATTCATCATCATGCAACACCATGGTGACCTCCATCATCTATTGATACTGTTTTTGTGATTACAGCTCTCGCTTACGGCCATACCAGCCTGAACACGCCCGATCTCGTCTGATCTCGGAAGCTAAGCAGGGTAGGGCCTGGTTAGTACTTGGATGGGAGACCGCCTGGGAATACCAGGTGCTGTAAGCTTTTCATTTTCATCACTAGTAATAGGAACATTCGCACCATAATAATGGACACAATGATGATTTCCATCATCTGTGATTACTGCAGGGTCAGACCACTGCAACACTAAAGTTCTGACTCAATCTTCAAAGGCAACAATAACATCAAAGGAAACATTGACTTGGAAGAAGTTGCCTAGTCATGAAAGCAATTAGACTGATTCCCCATGCAACCACTGCATTGTGACAAATCTGGAAATGCCCGAATCACATCAAAGGAAACATACAGTTGGTAGATGTTGCCTAGTTATCAAAGCACTAGACCTGTTCCTCATGCAACACTGAAGTTGTGACCCGATCTTCAAAGACACCAGTCACATCAAAGGAAACATTCACTTGAAAGTTATTACCTACTCATTATAAGTGTAGGAACATCCCATTCATCATCATGCAACACCATGGTGACCTCCATCATCTATTGATACTGTTTTTGTGATTACAGCTCTCGCTTACGGCCATACCAGCCTGAACACGCCCGATCTCGTCTGATCTCGGAAGCTAAGCAGGGTAGGGCCTGGTTAGTACTTGGATGGGAGACCGCCTGGGAATACCAGGTGCTGTAAGCTTTTCATTTTCATCACTAGTAATAGGAACATTCGCACCATAATAATGGACACAATGATGATTTCCATCATCTGTGATTACTGCAGGGTCAGACCACTGCAACACTAAAGTTATCTAGAAGCTCAAGTCCTTCAAAGGCAACAATAACATCAAAGGAAACATTGACTTGGAAGAAGTTGCCTAGTCATGAAAGCAATTAGACTGATTCCCCATGCAACCACTGCATTGTGACAAATCTGGAAATGCCCGAATCACATCAAAGGAAACATACAGTTGGTAGATGTTGCCTAGTTATCAAAGCACTAGACCTGTTCCTCATGCAACACTGAAGTTGTGACCCGATCTTCAAAGACACCAGTCACATCAAAGGAAACATTCACTTGAAAGTTATTACCTACTCATTATAAGTGTAGGAACATCCCATTCATCATCATGCAACACCATGGTGACCTCCATCATCTATTGATACTGTTTTTGTGATTACAGCTCTCGCTTACGGCCATACCAGCCTGAACACGCCCGATCTCGTCTGATCTCGGAAGCTAAGCAGGGTAGGGCCTGGTTAGTACTTGGATGGGAGACCGCCTGGGAATACCAGGTGCTGTAAGCTTTTCATTTTCATCACTAGTAATAGGAACATTCGCACCATAATAATGGACACAATGATGATTTCCATCATCTGTGATTACTGCAGGGTCAGACCACTGCAACACTAAAGTTATCTAGACATCAAGATCTTTCAAAGGCAACAATAACATCAAAGGAAACATTGACTTGGAAGAAGTTGCCTAGTCATGAAAGCAATTAGACTGATTCCCCATGCAACCACTGCATTGTGACAAATCTGGAAATGCCCGAATCACATCAAAGGAAACATACAGTTGGTAGATGTTGCCTAGTTATCAAAGCACTAGACCTGTTCCTCATGCAACACTGAAGTTGTGACCCGATCTTCAAAGACACCAGTCACATCAAAGGAAACATTCACTTGAAAGTTATTACCTACTCATTATAAGTGTAGGAACATCCCATTCATCATCATGCAACACCATGGTGACCTCCATCATCTATTGATACTGTTTTTGTGATTACAGCTCTCGCTTACGGCCATACCAGCCTGAACACGCCCGATCTCGTCTGATCTCGGAAGCTAAGCAGGGTAGGGCCTGGTTAGTACTTGGATGGGAGACCGCCTGGGAATACCAGGTGCTGTAAGCTTTTCATTTTCATCACTAGTAATAGGAACATTCGCACCATAATAATGGACACAATGATGATTTCCATCATCTGTGATTACTGCAGGGTCAGACCACTGCAACACTAAAGTTGTGACTCAATCTTCAAAGGCAACAATGGCATCAAAGGAGTCACTCTTCAAAGGCAACAATAACATCAAAGGAAACATTGACTTGGAAGAAGTTGCCTAGTCATGAAAGCAATTAGACTGATTCCCCATGCAACCACTGCATTGTGACAAATCTGGAAATGCCCGAATCACATCAAAGGAAACATACAGTTGGTAGATGTTGCCTAGTTATCAAAGCACTAGACCTGTTCCTCATGCAACACTGAAGTTGTGACCCGATCTTCAAAGACACCAGTCACATCAAAGGAAACATTCACTTGAAAGTTATTACCTACTCATTATAAGTGTAGGAACATCCCATTCATCATCATGCAACACCATGGTGACCTCCATCATCTATTGATACTGTTTTTGTGATTACAGCTCTCGCTTACGGCCATACCAGCCTGAACACGCCCGATCTCGTCTGATCTCGGAAGCTAAGCAGGGTAGGGCCTGGTTAGTACTTGGATGGGAGACCGCCTGGGAATACCAGGTGCTGTAAGCTTTTCATTTTCATCACTAGTAATAGGAACATTCGCACCATAATAATGGACACAATGATGATTTCCATCATCTGTGATTACTGCAGGGTCAGACCACTGCAACACTAAAGTTGTGACTCAATCTTCAAAGGCAACATGCATCAAGGAGTCACTCTTCAAAGGCAACAATAACATCAAAGGAAACATTGACTTGGAAGAAGTTGCCTAGTCATGAAAGCAATTAGACTGATTCCCCATGCAACCACTGCATTGTGACAAATCTGGAAATGCCCGAATCACATCAAAGGAAACATACAGTTGGTAGATGTTGCCTAGTTATCAAAGCACTAGACCTGTTCCTCATGCAACACTGAAGTTGTGACCCGATCTTCAAAGACACCAGTCACATCAAAGGAAACATTCACTTGAAAGTTATTACCTACTCATTATAAGTGTAGGAACATCCCATTCATCATCATGCAACACCATGGTGACCTCCATCATCTATTGATACTGTTTTTGTGATTACAGCTCTCGCTTACGGCCATACCAGCCTGAACACGCCCGATCTCGTCTGATCTCGGAAGCTAAGCAGGGTAGGGCCTGGTTAGTACTTGGATGGGAGACCGCCTGGGAATACCAGGTGCTGTAAGCTTTTCATTTTCATCACTAGTAATAGGAACATTCGCACCATAATAATGGACACAATGATGATTTCCATCATCTGTGATTACTGCAGGGTCAGACCACTGCAACACTAAAGTTGTGACTCAATCTTCAAAGGCAACAATAAGCACTCAAGAATAAGGAAACATTGACTTGGAAGAAGTTGCCTAGTCATGAAAGCAATTAGACTGATTCCCCATGCAACCACTGCATTGTGACAAATCTGGAAATGCCCGAATCACATCAAAGGAAACATACAGTTGGTAGATGTTGCCTAGTTATCAAAGCACTAGACCTGTTCCTCATGCAACACTGAAGTTGTGACCCGATCTTCAAAGACACCAGTCACATCAAAGGAAACATTCACTTGAAAGTTATTACCTACTCATTATAAGTGTAGGAACATCCCATTCATCATCATGCAACACCATGGTGACCTCCATCATCTATTGATACTGTTTTTGTGATTACAGCTCTCGCTTACGGCCATACCAGCCTGAACACGCCCGATCTCGTCTGATCTCGGAAGCTAAGCAGGGTAGGGCCTGGTTAGTACTTGGATGGGAGACCGCCTGGGAATACCAGGTGCTGTAAGCTTTTCATTTTCATCACTAGTAATAGGAACATTCGCACCATAATAATGGACACAATGATGATTTCCATCATCTGTGATTACTGCAGGGTCAGACCACTGCAACACTAAAGTTGTGACTCAATCTTCAAAGGCAACAATGATAAGAGTCATCAAAGGAAACATAATGACTTGGAAGAAGTTGCCTAGTCATGAAAGCAATTAGACTGATTCCCCATGCAACCACTGCATTGTGACAAATCTGGAAATGCCCGAATCACATCAAAGGAAACATACAGTTGGTAGATGTTGCCTAGTTATCAAAGCACTAGACCTGTTCCTCATGCAACACTGAAGTTGTGACCCGATCTTCAAAGACACCAGTCACATCAAAGGAAACATTCACTTGAAAGTTATTACCTACTCATTATAAGTGTAGGAACATCCCATTCATCATCATGCAACACCATGGTGACCTCCATCATCTATTGATACTGTTTTTGTGATTACAGCTCTCGCTTACGGCCATACCAGCCTGAACACGCCCGATCTCGTCTGATCTCGGAAGCTAAGCAGGGTAGGGCCTGGTTAGTACTTGGATGGGAGACCGCCTGGGAATACCAGGTGCTGTAAGCTTTTCATTTTCATCACTAGTAATAGGAACATTCGCACCATAATAATGGACACAATGATGATTTCCATCATCTGTGATTACTGCAGGGTCAGACCACTGCAACACTAAAGTTGTGACTCAATCTTCAAAGGCAACAATAACATCAAAGGAAACATTGACTTGGAAGAAGTTGCCTAGTCATGAAAGCAATTAGACTGATTCCCCATGCAACCACTGCATTGTGACAAATCTGGAAATGCCCGAATCACATCAAAGGAAACATACAGTTGGTAGATGTTGCCTAGTTATCAAAGCACTAGACCTGTTCCTCATGCAACACTGAAGTTGTGACCCGATCTTCAAAGACACCAGTCACATCAAAGGAAACATTCACTTGAAAGTTATTACCTACTCATTATAAGTGTAGGAACATCCCATTCATCATCATGCAACACCATGGTGACCTCCATCATCTATTGATACTGTTTTTGTGATTACAGCTCTCGCTTACGGCCATACCAGCCTGAACACGCCCGATCTCGTCTGATCTCGGAAGCTAAGCAGGGTAGGGCCTGGTTAGTACTTGGATGGGAGACCGCCTGGGAATACCAGGTGCTGTAAGCTTTTCATTTTCATCACTAGTAATAGGAACATTCGCACCATAATAATGGACACAATGATGATTTCCATCATCTGTGATTACTGCAGGGTCAGACCACTGCAACACTAAAGTTGTGACTCAATCTTCAAAGGCAACAATGGCATCAAAGGAGTCACTCTTCAAAGGCAACAATAACATCAAAGGAAACATTGACTTGGAAGAAGTTGCCTAGTCATGAAAGCAATTAGACTGATTCCCCATGCAACCACTGCATTGTGACAAATCTGGAAATGCCCGAATCACATCAAAGGAAACATACAGTTGGTAGATGTTGCCTAGTTATCAAAGCACTAGACCTGTTCCTCATGCAACACTGAAGTTGTGACCCGATCTTCAAAGACACCAGTCACATCAAAGGAAACATTCACTTGAAAGTTATTACCTACTCATTATAAGTGTAGGAACATCCCATTCATCATCATGCAACACCATGGTGACCTCCATCATCTATTGATACTGTTTTTGTGATTACAGCTCTCGCTTACGGCCATACCAGCCTGAACACGCCCGATCTCGTCTGATCTCGGAAGCTAAGCAGGGTAGGGCCTGGTTAGTACTTGGATGGGAGACCGCCTGGGAATACCAGGTGCTGTAAGCTTTTCATTTTCATCACTAGTAATAGGAACATTCGCACCATAATAATGGACACAATGATGATTTCCATCATCTGTGATTACTGCAGGGTCAGACCACTGCAACACTAAAGTTGTGACTCAATCTTCAAAGGCAACAATGGCATCAAGGACTCACTCTTCCAAGGCAACAATAACATCAAAGGAAACATTGACTTGGAAGAAGTTGCCTAGTCATGAAAGCAATTAGACTGATTCCCCATGCAACCACTGCATTGTGACAAATCTGGAAATGCCCGAATCACATCAAAGGAAACATACAGTTGGTAGATGTTGCCTAGTTATCAAAGCACTAGACCTGTTCCTCATGCAACACTGAAGTTGTGACCCGATCTTCAAAGACACCAGTCACATCAAAGGAAACATTCACTTGAAAGTTATTACCTACTCATTATAAGTGTAGGAACATCCCATTCATCATCATGCAACACCATGGTGACCTCCATCATCTATTGATACTGTTTTTGTGATTACAGCTCTCGCTTACGGCCATACCAGCCTGAACACGCCCGATCTCGTCTGATCTCGGAAGCTAAGCAGGGTAGGGCCTGGTTAGTACTTGGATGGGAGACCGCCTGGGAATACCAGGTGCTGTAAGCTTTTCATTTTCATCACTAGTAATAGGAACATTCGCACCATAATAATGGACACAATGATGATTTCCATCATCTGTGATTACTGCAGGGTCAGACCACTGCAACACTAAAGTTCTGACTCAATCTTCAAAGGCAACAATAACATCAAAGGAAACATTGACTTGGAAGAAGTTGCCTAGTCATGAAAGCAATTAGACTGATTCCCCATGCAACCACTGCATTGTGACAAATCTGGAAATGCCCGAATCACATCAAAGGAAACATACAGTTGGTAGATGTTGCCTAGTTATCAAAGCACTAGACCTGTTCCTCATGCAACACTGAAGTTGTGACCCGATCTTCAAAGACACCAGTCACATCAAAGGAAACATTCACTTGAAAGTTATTACCTACTCATTATAAGTGTAGGAACATCCATTCATCATCATGCAACACCATGGTGACCTCCATCATCTATTGATACTGTTTTTGTGATTACAGCTCTCGCTTACGGCCATACCAGCCTGAACACGCCCGATCTCGTCTGATCTCGGAAGCTAAGCAGGGTAGGGCCTGGTTAGTACTTGGATGGGAGACCGCCTGGGAATACCAGGTGCTGTAAGCTTTTCATTTTCATCACTAGTAATAGGAACATTCGCACCATAATAATGGACACAATGATGATTTCCATCATCTGTGATTACTGCAGGGTCAGACCACTGCAACACTAAAGTTGACTCATCTCAAGCACATGCATAGTCCTCTCAAAGGCAACAATAACATCAAAGGAAACATTGACTTGGAAGAAGTTGCCTAGTCATGAAAGCAATTAGACTGATTCCCCATGCAACCACTGCATTGTGACAAATCTGGAAATGCCCGAATCACATCAAAGGAAACATACAGTTGGTAGATGTTGCCTAGTTATCAAAGCACTAGACCTGTTCCTCATGCAACACTGAAGTTGTGACCCGATCTTCAAAGACACCAGTCACATCAAAGGAAACATTCACTTGAAAGTTATTACCTACTCATTATAAGTGTAGGAACATCCCATTCATCATCATGCAACACCATGGTGACCTCCATCATCTATTGATACTGTTTTTGTGATTACAGCTCTCGCTTACGGCCATACCAGCCTGAACACGCCCGATCTCGTCTGATCTCGGAAGCTAAGCAGGGTAGGGCCTGGTTAGTACTTGGATGGGAGACCGCCTGGGAATACCAGGTGCTGTAAGCTTTTCATTTTCATCACTAGTAATAGGAACATTCGCACCATAATAATGGACACAATGATGATTTCCATCATCTGTGATTACTGCAGGGTCAGACCACTGCAACACTAAAGTTGTGACTCAATCTTCAAAGGCAACAATGGCATCAAAGGAGTCATCTTCAAAGGCAACAATAACATCAAAGGAAACATTGACTTGGAAGAAGTTGCCTAGTCATGAAAGCAATTAGACTGATTCCCCATGCAACCACTGCATTGTGACAAATCTGGAAATGCCCGAATCACATCAAAGGAAACATACAGTTGGTAGATGTTGCCTAGTTATCAAAGCACTAGACCTGTTCCTCATGCAACACTGAAGTTGTGACCCGATCTTCAAAGACACCAGTCACATCAAAGGAAACATTCACTTGAAAGTTATTACCTACTCATTATAAGTGTAGGAACATCCCATTCATCATCATGCAACACCATGGTGACCTCCATCATCTATTGATACTGTTTTTGTGATTACAGCTCTCGCTTACGGCCATACCAGCCTGAACACGCCCGATCTCGTCTGATCTCGGAAGCTAAGCAGGGTAGGGCCTGGTTAGTACTTGGATGGGAGACCGCCTGGGAATACCAGGTGCTGTAAGCTTTTCATTTTCATCACTAGTAATAGGAACATTCGCACCATAATAATGGACACAATGATGATTTCCATCATCTGTGATTACTGCAGGGTCAGACCACTGCAACACTAAAGTTGTGACTCAATCTTCAAAGGCAACCATGGCATCAAAGGAGTCACTCTTCAAAGGCAACAATAACATCAAAGGAAACATTGACTTGGAAGAAGTTGCCTAGTCATGAAAGCAATTAGACTGATTCCCCATGCAACCACTGCATTGTGACAAATCTGGAAATGCCCGAATCACATCAAAGGAAACATACAGTTGGTAGATGTTGCCTAGTTATCAAAGCACTAGACCTGTTCCTCATGCAACACTGAAGTTGTGACCCGATCTTCAAAGACACCAGTCACATCAAAGGAAACATTCACTTGAAAGTTATTACCTACTCATTATAAGTGTAGGAACATCCCATTCATCATCATGCAACACCATGGTGACCTCCATCATCTATTGATACTGTTTTTGTGATTACAGCTCTCGCTTACGGCCATACCAGCCTGAACACGCCCGATCTCGTCTGATCTCGGAAGCTAAGCAGGGTAGGGCCTGGTTAGTACTTGGATGGGAGACCGCCTGGGAATACCAGGTGCTGTAAGCTTTTCATTTTCATCACTAGTAATAGGAACATTCGCACCATAATAATGGACACAATGATGATTTCCATCATCTGTGATTACTGCAGGGTCAGACCACTGCAACACTAAAGTTGTGACTCAATCTTCAAAGGCAACATGCATCAAGAGTCACTCAAAGGCAACATACAAGACATTGACTTGGAAGAAGTTGCCTAGTCATGAAAGCAATTAGACTGATTCCCCATGCAACCACTGCATTGTGACAAATCTGGAAATGCCCGAATCACATCAAAGGAAACATACAGTTGGTAGATGTTGCCTAGTTATCAAAGCACTAGACCTGTTCCTCATGCAACACTGAAGTTGTGACCCGATCTTCAAAGACACCAGTCACATCAAAGGAAACATTCACTTGAAAGTTATTACCTACTCATTATAAGTGTAGGAACATCCCATTCATCATCATGCAACACCATGGTGACCTCCATCATCTATTGATACTGTTTTTGTGATTACAGCTCTCGCTTACGGCCATACCAGCCTGAACACGCCCGATCTCGTCTGATCTCGGAAGCTAAGCAGGGTAGGGCCTGGTTAGTACTTGGATGGGAGACCGCCTGGGAATACCAGGTGCTGTAAGCTTTTCATTTTCATCACTAGTAATAGGAACATTCGCACCATAATAATGGACACAATGATGATTTCCATCATCTGTGATTACTGCAGGGTCAGACCACTGCAACACTAAAGTTCTGACTCAATCTTCAAAGGCAACAATAACATCAAAGGAAACATTGACTTGGAAGAAGTTGCCTAGTCATGAAAGCAATTAGACTGATTCCCCATGCAACCACTGCATTGTGACAAATCTGGAAATGCCCGAATCACATCAAAGGAAACATACAGTTGGTAGATGTTGCCTAGTTATCAAAGCACTAGACCTGTTCCTCATGCAACACTGAAGTTGTGACCCGATCTTCAAAGACACCAGTCACATCAAAGGAAACATTCACTTGAAAGTTATTACCTACTGTATCTGGGGGTGAATATACCAGTAGATTTGTCAAAACTGTTCTCACTGAATGTTCTTCCCCTGAACAACAAAATCAGAGAAGACATCAGAAGATGGGATTTAATACCATTTCTTAATTTTGGTTCCCGTATTGAATCTGTTAAAATGGTTATCCTGCCGAGGTTATTGTATATCTTTCAGTCCCTTCCATTAGACATAACTGATCAACAATTCCAGGAGTGGGATAAACTCATCTCCAGGTACATTTGGCAGGGGCGACGACCAAGAATCAAATATCAGAATTTACAGTTAGCAAAAAATAGAGGGGGGGTTGCGCTCCCATGTTTAAAAAATTATTATATTGCAGCTCAGTTGAGACCGTTAGTGTGTTGGTGCAATCCAGAATATACTGCTAGATGGAAGGAGCTAGAGGGGGCCATAACAGCAGAGTTCCCAATTCAAGCGGCAATAGGAGATAAGGGTTTGATGGAAAAGTTATCTGATATAGGAAACCCCTGGATTGCTTTACCACTTAAGCTGTGGAATAAGGTAGTAACTAAAAAGAAGTTGAAAGAGGCGATAAAAATACTGAGATGGTGTGCATTTGATCCAGATTTCATGCCTAAAAATTTGGATGCAAGATTCAAGGCCTGGAAAACTCATGGACTTACAGCATATTGTACCTTTTTGTTTAAGGGGTCAGTGAACAGTTTTCAAAACCTTCAGAGACAATTTGGTCTAAATAATGATGACTTCTTTAGATTCTTACAGCTTCGTCACCATGTTGAACAAATAAGGAAAAAGATTATACAAGAGCAATGGGATAACATTCTACTAAAAGTATTTATGGATGCATATGTTTCAGGCCCAGGCCAAAAAACCATCTCAAGACTCTATAAGGGTTTACAACAAATGAAGGGTAGCTCATTGCACGTAAAACAGAAATGGGAGAGGGAAGGAAATCTAGTCTTAAACGAAGAAGATTGGGAATATTTATGTGAGATACAATGGAAAACTTCAAATTCAACACTATGGAGAGAGTTTTGTTGGAAAACCCTTATTAGATTTTTTATCACTCCAGCTCAAAAAAGACACTATTCCAATTCATCTATATGTTGGAGACAATGTGGATGCCTCGAGGCAAACCATTTTCACATATTTTGGTCTTGTTCAATATTGTTGCCTTTCTGGTACGAGGTCTACAACATTTGCAAAAAGTATTCTGGACAGACATTACTTTTGAGTTTGTATCATTATATTTAGGAGTTTTACCATCAGAGAATGTCTCCTCTAATGACAAATACTTGTTTCAGATTTTAAGTGCCGCTTCTAGGAAAGCCATAACAAGGAAGTGGCTAAAACTAGAGAAACCCACAGTGGACGAGTGGTTTGACATCATTTATAACATTTTTAAAATGGAAAGAATTACTTTTGCTATAAGGCTAAAACAGGATCTATTTTTGAAAAGATGGGAAAGATGGATTAGATATGTCACTCCGATTCGTCCATCGTTTGTCAACACAAATTCAAAGCCATTCCTTTAAGAAGTTGCTAGTCAACCCATAGATGATTCATGCATATTGTGCCTCTGAAATGCCCGAATCACATCAAGGAACATACAGTTGTAGAATTGCCTAGGGAAGCATACCTGTCCTCATCAAACTGACGTTGTGAATCGATCTTCAAATGACACCAGTCACCATAAAGGAAACATTCACTGAAAGTTATTACCTACTCATTATAAGTGTAGGAACATCCCATTCATCATCATGCAACACCATGTGACCTCCATCATCTATGATACTGTTTTGTGCTTACAGCTCTCGCTTACGGCCATACCAGCCTGAACACGCCCGATCTCGTCTGATCTCGGAAGCTAAGCAGGGTAGGGCCTGGTTAGTACTTGGATGGGAGACCGCCTGGGAATACCAGGTGCTGTAAGCTTTTCATTTTCATCACTAGTAATAGGAACATTCGCACCATAATAATGGACACAATGATGATTTCCATCATCTGTGATTACTGCAGGGTCAGACCACTGCAACACTAAAGTTGTGACTCAATCTTCAAAGGCAACCATGGCATCAAAGGAGTCACTCTTCAAAGGCAACAATAACATCAAAGGAAACATTGACTTGGAAGAAGTTGCCTAGTCATGAAAGCAATTAGACTGATTCCCCATGCAACCACTGCATTGTGACAAATCTGGAAATGCCCGAATCACATCAAAGGAAACATACAGTTGGTAGATGTTGCCTAGTTATCAAAGCACTAGACCTGTTCCTCATGCAACACTGAAGTTGTGACCCGATCTTCAAAGACACCAGTCACATCAAAGGAAACATTCACTTGAAAGTTATTACCTACTCATTATAAGTGTAGGAACATCCCATTCATCATCATGCAACACCATGGTGACCTCCATCATCTATTGATACTGTTTTTGTGATTACAGCTCTCGCTTACGGCCATACCAGCCTGAACACGCCCGATCTCGTCTGATCTCGGAAGCTAAGCAGGGTAGGGCCTGGTTAGTACTTGGATGGGAGACCGCCTGGGAATACCAGGTGCTGTAAGCTTTTCATTTTCATCACTAGTAATAGGAACATTCGCACCATAATAATGGACACAATGATGATTTCCATCATCTGTGATTACTGCAGGGTCAGACCACTGCAACACTAAAGTTGTGACTCAATCTTCAAAGGCAACATGGCATCAAGGAGTCACTCTTCAAAGGCAACAATAACATCAAAGGAAACATTGACTTGGAAGAAGTTGCCTAGTCATGAAAGCAATTAGACTGATTCCCCATGCAACCACTGCATTGTGACAAATCTGGAAATGCCCGAATCACATCAAAGGAAACATACAGTTGGTAGATGTTGCCTAGTTATCAAAGCACTAGACCTGTTCCTCATGCAACACTGAAGTTGTGACCCGATCTTCAAAGACACCAGTCACATCAAAGGAAACATTCACTTGAAAGTTATTACCTACTCATTATAAGTGTAGGAACATCCCATTCATCATCATGCAACACCATGGTGACCTCCATCATCTATTGATACTGTTTTTGTGATTACAGCTCTCGCTTACGGCCATACCAGCCTGAACACGCCCGATCTCGTCTGATCTCGGAAGCTAAGCAGGGTAGGGCCTGGTTAGTACTTGGATGGGAGACCGCCTGGGAATACCAGGTGCTGTAAGCTTTTCATTTTCATCACTAGTAATAGGAACATTCGCACCATAATAATGGACACAATGATGATTTCCATCATCTGTGATTACTGCAGGGTCAGACCACTGCAACACTAAAGTTCTGACTCAATCTTCAAAGGCAACAATAACATCAAAGGAAACATTGACTTGGAAGAAGTTGCCTAGTCATGAAAGCAATTAGACTGATTCCCCATGCAACCACTGCATTGTGACAAATCTGGAAATGCCCGAATCACATCAAAGGAAACATACAGTTGGTAGATGTTGCCTAGTTATCAAAGCACTAGACCTGTTCCTCATGCAACACTGAAGTTGTGACCCGATCTTCAAAGACACCAGTCACATCAAAGGAAACATTCACTTGAAAGTTATTACCTACTCATTATAAGTGTAGGAACATCCCATTCATCATCATGCAACACCATGGTGACCTCCATCATCTATTGATACTGTTTTTGTGATTACAGCTCTCGCTTACGGCCATACCAGCCTGAACACGCCCGATCTCGTCTGATCTCGGAAGCTAAGCAGGGTAGGGCCTGGTTAGTACTTGGATGGGAGACCGCCTGGGAATACCAGGTGCTGTAAGCTTTTCATTTTCATCACTAGTAATAGGAACATTCGCACCATAATAATGGACACAATGATGATTTCCATCATCTGTGATTACTGCAGGGTCAGACCACTGCAACACTAAAGTTGTGACTCAATCTTCAAAGGCAACAATGGCATCAAAGGAGTCACTCTTCAAAGGCAACAATAACATCAAAGGAAACATTGACTTGGAAGAAGTTGCCTAGTCATGAAAGCAATTAGACTGATTCCCCATGCAACCACTGCATTGTGACAAATCTGGAAATGCCCGAATCACATCAAAGGAAACATACAGTTGGTAGATGTTGCCTAGTTATCAAAGCACTAGACCTGTTCCTCATGCAACACTGAAGTTGTGACCCGATCTTCAAAGACACCAGTCACATCAAAGGAAACATTCACTTGAAAGTTATTACCTACTCATTATAAGTGTAGGAACATCCCATTCATCATCATGCAACACCATGGTGACCTCCATCATCTATTGATACTGTTTTTGTGATTACAGCTCTCGCTTACGGCCATACCAGCCTGAACACGCCCGATCTCGTCTGATCTCGGAAGCTAAGCAGGGTAGGGCCTGGTTAGTACTTGGATGGGAGACCGCCTGGGAATACCAGGTGCTGTAAGCTTTTCATTTTCATCACTAGTAATAGGAACATTCGCACCATAATAATGGACACAATGATGATTTCCATCATCTGTGATTACTGCAGGGTCAGACCACTGCAACACTAAAGTTGTGACTCAATCTTCAAAGGCAACAATAACATCAAAGGAAACATTGACTTGGAAGAAGTTGCCTAGTCATGAAAGCAATTAGACTGATTCCCCATGCAACCACTGCATTGTGACAAATCTGGAAATGCCCGAATCACATCAAAGGAAACATACAGTTGGTAGATGTTGCCTAGTTATCAAAGCACTAGACCTGTTCCTCATGCAACACTGAAGTTGTGACCCGATCTTCAAAGACACCAGTCACATCAAAGGAAACATTCACTTGAAAGTTATTACCTACTCATTATAAGTGTAGGAACATCCCATTCATCATCATGCAACACCATGGTGACCTCCATCATCTATTGATACTGTTTTTGTGATTACAGCTCTCGCTTACGGCCATACCAGCCTGAACACGCCCGATCTCGTCTGATCTCGGAAGCTAAGCAGGGTAGGGCCTGGTTAGTACTTGGATGGGAGACCGCCTGGGAATACCAGGTGCTGTAAGCTTTTCATTTTCATCACTAGTAATAGGAACATTCGCACCATAATAATGGACACAATGATGATTTCCATCATCTGTGATTACTGCAGGGTCAGACCACTGCAACACTAAAGTTGTGACTCAATCTTCAAGGCAACAATGGCATCAAAGGAGTCACTCTTCAAAGGCAACAATAACATCAAAGGAAACATTGACTTGGAAGAAGTTGCCTAGTCATGAAAGCAATTAGACTGATTCCCCATGCAACCACTGCATTGTGACAAATCTGGAAATGCCCGAATCACATCAAAGGAAACATACAGTTGGTAGATGTTGCCTAGTTATCAAAGCACTAGACCTGTTCCTCATGCAACACTGAAGTTGTGACCCGATCTTCAAAGACACCAGTCACATCAAAGGAAACATTCACTTGAAAGTTATTACCTACTCATTATAAGTGTAGGAACATCCCATTCATCATCATGCAACACCATGGTGACCTCCATCATCTATTGATACTGTTTTTGTGATTACAGCTCTCGCTTACGGCCATACCAGCCTGAACACGCCCGATCTCGTCTGATCTCGGAAGCTAAGCAGGGTAGGGCCTGGTTAGTACTTGGATGGGAGACCGCCTGGGAATACCAGGTGCTGTAAGCTTTTCATTTTCATCACTAGTAATAGGAACATTCGCACCATAATAATGGACACAATGATGATTTCCATCATCTGTGATTACTGCAGGGTCAGACCACTGCAACACTAAAGTTCTGACTCAATCTTCAAAGGCAACAATAACATCAAAGGAAACATTGACTTGGAAGAAGTTGCCTAGTCATGAAAGCAATTAGACTGATTCCCCATGCAACCACTGCATTGTGACAAATCTGGAAATGCCCGAATCACATCAAAGGAAACATACAGTTGGTAGATGTTGCCTAGTTATCAAAGCACTAGACCTGTTCCTCATGCAACACTGAAGTTGTGACCCGATCTTCAAAGACACCAGTCACATCAAAGGAAACATTCACTTGAAAGTTATTACCTACTCATTATAAGTGTAGGAACATCCCATTCATCATCATGCAACACCATGGTGACCTCCATCATCTATTGATACTGTTTTTGTGATTACAGCTCTCGCTTACGGCCATACCAGCCTGAACACGCCCGATCTCGTCTGATCTCGGAAGCTAAGCAGGGTAGGGCCTGGTTAGTACTTGGATGGGAGACCGCCTGGGAATACCAGGTGCTGTAAGCTTTTCATTTTCATCACTAGTAATAGGAACATTCGCACCATAATAATGGACACAATGATGATTTCCATCATCTGTGATTACTGCAGGGTCAGACCACTGCAACACTAAAGTTGTGACTCAATCTTCAAGGCAACAATGGCATCAAGGAGTCACTCTTCAAAGGCAACAATAACATCAAAGGAAACATTGACTTGGAAGAAGTTGCCTAGTCATGAAAGCAATTAGACTGATTCCCCATGCAACCACTGCATTGTGACAAATCTGGAAATGCCCGAATCACATCAAAGGAAACATACAGTTGGTAGATGTTGCCTAGTTATCAAAGCACTAGACCTGTTCCTCATGCAACACTGAAGTTGTGACCCGATCTTCAAAGACACCAGTCACATCAAAGGAAACATTCACTTGAAAGTTATTACCTACTCATTATAAGTGTAGGAACATCCCATTCATCATCATGCAACACCATGGTGACCTCCATCATCTATTGATACTGTTTTTGTGATTACAGCTCTCGCTTACGGCCATACCAGCCTGAACACGCCCGATCTCGTCTGATCTCGGAAGCTAAGCAGGGTAGGGCCTGGTTAGTACTTGGATGGGAGACCGCCTGGGAATACCAGGTGCTGTAAGCTTTTCATTTTCATCACTAGTAATAGGAACATTCGCACCATAATAATGGACACAATGATGATTTCCATCATCTGTGATTACTGCAGGGTCAGACCACTGCAACACTAAAGTTCTGACTCAATCTTCAAAGGCAACAATAACATCAAAGGAAACATTGACTTGGAAGAAGTTGCCTAGTCATGAAAGCAATTAGACTGATTCCCCATGCAACCACTGCATTGTGACAAATCTGGAAATGCCCGAATCACATCAAAGGAAACATACAGTTGGTAGATGTTGCCTAGTTATCAAAGCACTAGACCTGTTCCTCATGCAACACTGAAGTTGTGACCCGATCTTCAAAGACACCAGTCACATCAAAGGAAACATTCACTTGAAAGTTATTACCTACTCATTATAAGTGTAGGAACATCCCATTCATCATCATGCAACACCATGGTGACCTCCATCATCTATTGATACTGTTTTTGTGATTACAGCTCTCGCTTACGGCCATACCAGCCTGAACACGCCCGATCTCGTCTGATCTCGGAAGCTAAGCAGGGTAGGGCCTGGTTAGTACTTGGATGGGAGACCGCCTGGGAATACCAGGTGCTGTAAGCTTTTCATTTTCATCACTAGTAATAGGAACATTCGCACCATAATAATGGACACAATGATGATTTCCATCATCTGTGATTACTGCAGGGTCAGACCACTGCAACACTAAAGTTGTGACTCAATCTTCAAAGGCAACAATGCATCAAGGAGTCACTCTTCAAAGGCAACAATAACATCAAAGGAAACATTGACTTGGAAGAAGTTGCCTAGTCATGAAAGCAATTAGACTGATTCCCCATGCAACCACTGCATTGTGACAAATCTGGAAATGCCCGAATCACATCAAAGGAAACATACAGTTGGTAGATGTTGCCTAGTTATCAAAGCACTAGACCTGTTCCTCATGCAACACTGAAGTTGTGACCCGATCTTCAAAGACACCAGTCACATCAAAGGAAACATTCACTTGAAAGTTATTACCTACTCATTATAAGTGTAGGAACATCCCATTCATCATCATGCAACACCATGGTGACCTCCATCATCTATTGATACTGTTTTTGTGATTACAGCTCTCGCTTACGGCCATACCAGCCTGAACACGCCCGATCTCGTCTGATCTCGGAAGCTAAGCAGGGTAGGGCCTGGTTAGTACTTGGATGGGAGACCGCCTGGGAATACCAGGTGCTGTAAGCTTTTCATTTTCATCACTAGTAATAGGAACATTCGCACCATAATAATGGACACAATGATGATTTCCATCATCTGTGATTACTGCAGGGTCAGACCACTGCAACACTAAAGTTCTGACTCAATCTTCAAAGGCAACAATAACATCAAAGGAAACATTGACTTGGAAGAAGTTGCCTAGTCATGAAAGCAATTAGACTGATTCCCCATGCAACCACTGCATTGTGACAAATCTGGAAATGCCCGAATCACATCAAAGGAAACATACAGTTGGTAGATGTTGCCTAGTTATCAAAGCACTAGACCTGTTCCTCATGCAACACTGAAGTTGTGACCCGATCTTCAAAGACACCAGTCACATCAAAGGAAACATTCACTTGAAAGTTATTACCTACTCATTATAAGTGTAGGAACATCCCATTCATCATCATGCAACACCATGGTGACCTCCATCATCTATTGATACTGTTTTTGTGATTACAGCTCTCGCTTACGGCCATACCAGCCTGAACACGCCCGATCTCGTCTGATCTCGGAAGCTAAGCAGGGTAGGGCCTGGTTAGTACTTGGATGGGAGACCGCCTGGGAATACCAGGTGCTGTAAGCTTTTCATTTTCATCACTAGTAATAGGAACATTCGCACCATAATAATGGACACAATGATGATTTCCATCATCTGTGATTACTGCAGGGTCAGACCACTGCAACACTAAAGTTGTGACTCAATCTTCAAAGGCAACAATAACATCAAAGGAAACATTGACTTGGAAGAAGTTGCCTAGTCATGAAAGCAATTAGACTGATTCCCCATGCAACCACTGCATTGTGACAAATCTGGAAATGCCCGAATCACATCAAAGGAAACATACAGTTGGTAGATGTTGCCTAGTTATCAAAGCACTAGACCTGTTCCTCATGCAACACTGAAGTTGTGACCCGATCTTCAAAGACACCAGTCACATCAAAGGAAACATTCACTTGAAAGTTATTACCTACTCATTATAAGTGTAGGAACATCCCATTCATCATCATGCAACACCATGGTGACCTCCATCATCTATTGATACTGTTTTTGTGATTACAGCTCTCGCTTACGGCCATACCAGCCTGAACACGCCCGATCTCGTCTGATCTCGGAAGCTAAGCAGGGTAGGGCCTGGTTAGTACTTGGATGGGAGACCGCCTGGGAATACCAGGTGCTGTAAGCTTTTCATTTTCATCACTAGTAATAGGAACATTCGCACCATAATAATGGACACAATGATGATTTCCATCATCTGTGATTACTGCAGGGTCAGACCACTGCAACACTAAAGTTGTGACTCAATCTTCAAAGGCAACAATGCATCAAGAGTCACTCTCAAAGGCAACATACATCAAGGAACATTGACTTGGAAGAAGTTGCCTAGTCATGAAAGCAATTAGACTGATTCCCCATGCAACCACTGCATTGTGACAAATCTGGAAATGCCCGAATCACATCAAAGGAAACATACAGTTGGTAGATGTTGCCTAGTTATCAAAGCACTAGACCTGTTCCTCATGCAACACTGAAGTTGTGACCCGATCTTCAAAGACACCAGTCACATCAAAGGAAACATTCACTTGAAAGTTATTACCTACTCATTATAAGTGTAGGAACATCCCATTCATCATCATGCAACACCATGGTGACCTCCATCATCTATTGATACTGTTTTTGTGATTACAGCTCTCGCTTACGGCCATACCAGCCTGAACACGCCCGATCTCGTCTGATCTCGGAAGCTAAGCAGGGTAGGGCCTGGTTAGTACTTGGATGGGAGACCGCCTGGGAATACCAGGTGCTGTAAGCTTTTCATTTTCATCACTAGTAATAGGAACATTCGCACCATAATAATGGACACAATGATGATTTCCATCATCTGTGATTACTGCAGGGTCAGACCACTGCAACACTAAAGTTCTGACTCAATCTTCAAAGGCAACAATAACATCAAAGGAAACATTGACTTGGAAGAAGTTGCCTAGTCATGAAAGCAATTAGACTGATTCCCCATGCAACCACTGCATTGTGACAAATCTGGAAATGCCCGAATCACATCAAAGGAAACATACAGTTGGTAGATGTTGCCTAGTTATCAAAGCACTAGACCTGTTCCTCATGCAACACTGAAGTTGTGACCCGATCTTCAAAGACACCAGTCACATCAAAGGAAACATTCACTTGAAAGTTATTACCTACTCATTATAAGTGTAGGAACATCCCATTCATCATCATGCAACACCATGGTGACCTCCATCATCTATTGATACTGTTTTTGTGATTACAGCTCTCGCTTACGGCCATACCAGCCTGAACACGCCCGATCTCGTCTGATCTCGGAAGCTAAGCAGGGTAGGGCCTGGTTAGTACTTGGATGGGAGACCGCCTGGGAATACCAGGTGCTGTAAGCTTTTCATTTTCATCACTAGTAATAGGAACATTCGCACCATAATAATGGACACAATGATGATTTCCATCATCTGTGATTACTGCAGGGTCAGACCACTGCAACACTAAAGTTGTGACTCAATCTTCAAAGGCAACAATGGCATCAAGGAGTCACTCTTCAAAGGCAACAATAACATCAAAGGAAACATTGACTTGGAAGAAGTTGCCTAGTCATGAAAGCAATTAGACTGATTCCCCATGCAACCACTGCATTGTGACAAATCTGGAAATGCCCGAATCACATCAAAGGAAACATACAGTTGGTAGATGTTGCCTAGTTATCAAAGCACTAGACCTGTTCCTCATGCAACACTGAAGTTGTGACCCGATCTTCAAAGACACCAGTCACATCAAAGGAAACATTCACTTGAAAGTTATTACCTACTCATTATAAGTGTAGGAACATCCCATTCATCATCATGCAACACCATGGTGACCTCCATCATCTATTGATACTGTTTTTGTGATTACAGCTCTCGCTTACGGCCATACCAGCCTGAACACGCCCGATCTCGTCTGATCTCGGAAGCTAAGCAGGGTAGGGCCTGGTTAGTACTTGGATGGGAGACCGCCTGGGAATACCAGGTGCTGTAAGCTTTTCATTTTCATCACTAGTAATAGGAACATTCGCACCATAATAATGGACACAATGATGATTTCCATCATCTGTGATTACTGCAGGGTCAGACCACTGCAACACTAAAGTTGTGACTCAATCTTCAAAGGCAACAATGGCATCAAAGGAGTCACTCTTCAAAGGCAACAATAACATCAAAGGAAACATTGACTTGGAAGAAGTTGCCTAGTCATGAAAGCAATTAGACTGATTCCCCATGCAACCACTGCATTGTGACAAATCTGGAAATGCCCGAATCACATCAAAGGAAACATACAGTTGGTAGATGTTGCCTAGTTATCAAAGCACTAGACCTGTTCCTCATGCAACACTGAAGTTGTGACCCGATCTTCAAAGACACCAGTCACATCAAAGGAAACATTCACTTGAAAGTTATTACCTACTCATTATAAGTGTAGGAACATCCCATTCATCATCATGCAACACCATGGTGACCTCCATCATCTATTGATACTGTTTTTGTGATTACAGCTCTCGCTTACGGCCATACCAGCCTGAACACGCCCGATCTCGTCTGATCTCGGAAGCTAAGCAGGGTAGGGCCTGGTTAGTACTTGGATGGGAGACCGCCTGGGAATACCAGGTGCTGTAAGCTTTTCATTTTCATCACTAGTAATAGGAACATTCGCACCATAATAATGGACACAATGATGATTTCCATCATCTGTGATTACTGCAGGGTCAGACCACTGCAACACTAAAGTTGTGACTCAATCTTCAAAGGCAACAATAACATCAAAGGAAACATTGACTTGGAAGAAGTTGCCTAGTCATGAAAGCAATTAGACTGATTCCCCATGCAACCACTGCATTGTGACAAATCTGGAAATGCCCGAATCACATCAAAGGAAACATACAGTTGGTAGATGTTGCCTAGTTATCAAAGCACTAGACCTGTTCCTCATGCAACACTGAAGTTGTGACCCGATCTTCAAAGACACCAGTCACATCAAAGGAAACATTCACTTGAAAGTTATTACCTACTCATTATAAGTGTAGGAACATCCCATTCATCATCATGCAACACCATGGTGACCTCCATCATCTATTGATACTGTTTTTGTGATTACAGCTCTCGCTTACGGCCATACCAGCCTGAACACGCCCGATCTCGTCTGATCTCGGAAGCTAAGCAGGGTAGGGCCTGGTTAGTACTTGGATGGGAGACCGCCTGGGAATACCAGGTGCTGTAAGCTTTTCATTTTCATCACTAGTAATAGGAACATTCGCACCATAATAATGGACACAATGATGATTTCCATCATCTGTGATTACTGCAGGGTCAGACCACTGCAACACTAAAGTTCTGACTCAATCTTCAAAGGCAACAATAACATCAAAGGAAACATTGACTTGGAAGAAGTTGCCTAGTCATGAAAGCAATTAGACTGATTCCCCATGCAACCACTGCATTGTGACAAATCTGGAAATGCCCGAATCACATCAAAGGAAACATACAGTTGGTAGATGTTGCCTAGTTATCAAAGCACTAGACCTGTTCCTCATGCAACACTGAAGTTGTGACCCGATCTTCAAAGACACCAGTCACATCAAAGGAAACATTCACTTGAAAGTTATTACCTACTCATTATAAGTGTAGGAACATCCCATTCATCATCATGCAACACCATGGTGACCTCCATCATCTATTGATACTGTTTTTGTGATTACAGCTCTCGCTTACGGCCATACCAGCCTGAACACGCCCGATCTCGTCTGATCTCGGAAGCTAAGCAGGGTAGGGCCTGGTTAGTACTTGGATGGGAGACCGCCTGGGAATACCAGGTGCTGTAAGCTTTTCATTTTCATCACTAGTAATAGGAACATTCGCACCATAATAATGGACACAATGATGATTTCCATCATCTGTGATTACTGCAGGGTCAGACCACTGCAACACTAAAGTTGTGACTCAATCTTCAAAGGCAACAATGGCATCAAGGAGTCACTCTTCAAAGGCAACAATAACATCAAAGGAAACATTGACTTGGAAGAAGTTGCCTAGTCATGAAAGCAATTAGACTGATTCCCCATGCAACCACTGCATTGTGACAAATCTGGAAATGCCCGAATCACATCAAAGGAAACATACAGTTGGTAGATGTTGCCTAGTTATCAAAGCACTAGACCTGTTCCTCATGCAACACTGAAGTTGTGACCCGATCTTCAAAGACACCAGTCACATCAAAGGAAACATTCACTTGAAAGTTATTACCTACTCATTATAAGTGTAGGAACATCCCATTCATCATCATGCAACACCATGGTGACCTCCATCATCTATTGATACTGTTTTTGTGATTACAGCTCTCGCTTACGGCCATACCAGCCTGAACACGCCCGATCTCGTCTGATCTCGGAAGCTAAGCAGGGTAGGGCCTGGTTAGTACTTGGATGGGAGACCGCCTGGGAATACCAGGTGCTGTAAGCTTTTCATTTTCATCACTAGTAATAGGAACATTCGCACCATAATAATGGACACAATGATGATTTCCATCATCTGTGATTACTGCAGGGTCAGACCACTGCAACACTAAAGTTGTGACTCAATCTTCAAGGCAACATGCATCAAGGAGTCACTCTTCAAAGGCAACAATAACATCAAAGGAAACATTGACTTGGAAGAAGTTGCCTAGTCATGAAAGCAATTAGACTGATTCCCCATGCAACCACTGCATTGTGACAAATCTGGAAATGCCCGAATCACATCAAAGGAAACATACAGTTGGTAGATGTTGCCTAGTTATCAAAGCACTAGACCTGTTCCTCATGCAACACTGAAGTTGTGACCCGATCTTCAAAGACACCAGTCACATCAAAGGAAACATTCACTTGAAAGTTATTACCTACTCATTATAAGTGTAGGAACATCCCATTCATCATCATGCAACACCATGGTGACCTCCATCATCTATTGATACTGTTTTTGTGATTACAGCTCTCGCTTACGGCCATACCAGCCTGAACACGCCCGATCTCGTCTGATCTCGGAAGCTAAGCAGGGTAGGGCCTGGTTAGTACTTGGATGGGAGACCGCCTGGGAATACCAGGTGCTGTAAGCTTTTCATTTTCATCACTAGTAATAGGAACATTCGCACCATAATAATGGACACAATGATGATTTCCATCATCTGTGATTACTGCAGGGTCAGACCACTGCAACACTAAAGTTGTGACTCAATCTTCAAAGGCAACAGATCTAACATCAAAGGAAACATTGACTTGGAAGAAGTTGCCTAGTCATGAAAGCAATTAGACTGATTCCCCATGCAACCACTGCATTGTGACAAATCTGGAAATGCCCGAATCACATCAAAGGAAACATACAGTTGGTAGATGTTGCCTAGTTATCAAAGCACTAGACCTGTTCCTCATGCAACACTGAAGTTGTGACCCGATCTTCAAAGACACCAGTCACATCAAAGGAAACATTCACTTGAAAGTTATTACCTACTCATTATAAGTGTAGGAACATCCCATTCATCATCATGCAACACCATGGTGACCTCCATCATCTATTGATACTGTTTTTGTGATTACAGCTCTCGCTTACGGCCATACCAGCCTGAACACGCCCGATCTCGTCTGATCTCGGAAGCTAAGCAGGGTAGGGCCTGGTTAGTACTTGGATGGGAGACCGCCTGGGAATACCAGGTGCTGTAAGCTTTTCATTTTCATCACTAGTAATAGGAACATTCGCACCATAATAATGGACACAATGATGATTTCCATCATCTGTGATTACTGCAGGGTCAGACCACTGCAACACTAAAGTTGTGACTCAATCTTCAAAGGCAACAATGGCATCAAAAGAGTCACTCTTCAAAGGCAACAATAACATCAAAGGAAACATTGACTTGGAAGAAGTTGCCTAGTCATGAAAGCAATTAGACTGATTCCCCATGCAACCACTGCATTGTGACAAATCTGGAAATGCCCGAATCACATCAAAGGAAACATACAGTTGGTAGATGTTGCCTAGTTATCAAAGCACTAGACCTGTTCCTCATGCAACACTGAAGTTGTGACCCGATCTTCAAAGACACCAGTCACATCAAAGGAAACATTCACTTGAAAGTTATTACCTACTCATTATAAGTGTAGGAACATCCCATTCATCATCATGCAACACCATGGTGACCTCCATCATCTATTGATACTGTTTTTGTGATTACAGCTCTCGCTTACGGCCATACCAGCCTGAACACGCCCGATCTCGTCTGATCTCGGAAGCTAAGCAGGGTAGGGCCTGGTTAGTACTTGGATGGGAGACCGCCTGGGAATACCAGGTGCTGTAAGCTTTTCATTTTCATCACTAGTAATAGGAACATTCGCACCATAATAATGGACACAATGATGATTTCCATCATCTGTGATTACTGCAGGGTCAGACCACTGCAACACTAAAGTTGTGACTCAATCTTCAAGGCAACAATGGCATCAAAGGAGTCACTCTTCAAAGGCAACAATAACATCAAAGGAAACATTGACTTGGAAGAAGTTGCCTAGTCATGAAAGCAATTAGACTGATTCCCCATGCAACCACTGCATTGTGACAAATCTGGAAATGCCCGAATCACATCAAAGGAAACATACAGTTGGTAGATGTTGCCTAGTTATCAAAGCACTAGACCTGTTCCTCATGCAACACTGAAGTTGTGACCCGATCTTCAAAGACACCAGTCACATCAAAGGAAACATTCACTTGAAAGTTATTACCTACTCATTATAAGTGTAGGAACATCCCATTCATCATCATGCAACACCATGGTGACCTCCATCATCTATTGATACTGTTTTTGTGATTACAGCTCTCGCTTACGGCCATACCAGCCTGAACACGCCCGATCTCGTCTGATCTCGGAAGCTAAGCAGGGTAGGGCCTGGTTAGTACTTGGATGGGAGACCGCCTGGGAATACCAGGTGCTGTAAGCTTTTCATTTTCATCACTAGTAATAGGAACATTCGCACCATAATAATGGACACAATGATGATTTCCATCATCTGTGATTACTGCAGGGTCAGACCACTGCAACACTAAAGTTGTGACTCAATCTTCAAAGGCAACAATGGCATCAAAGGAAACATTGACTTGGAAGAAGTTGCCTAGTCATGAAAGCAATTAGACTGATTCCCCATGCAACCACTGCATTGTGACAAATCTGGAAATGCCCGAATCACATCAAAGGAAACATACAGTTGGTAGATGTTGCCTAGTTATCAAAGCACTAGACCTGTTCCTCATGCAACACTGAAGTTGTGACCCGATCTTCAAAGACACCAGTCACATCAAAGGAAACATTCACTTGAAAGTTATTACCTACTCATTATAAGTGTAGGAACATCCCATTCATCATCATGCAACACCATGGTGACCTCCATCATCTATTGATACTGTTTTTGTGATTACAGCTCTCGCTTACGGCCATACCAGCCTGAACACGCCCGATCTCGTCTGATCTCGGAAGCTAAGCAGGGTAGGGCCTGGTTAGTACTTGGATGGGAGACCGCCTGGGAATACCAGGTGCTGTAAGCTTTTCATTTTCATCACTAGTAATAGGAACATTCGCACCATAATAATGGACACAATGATGATTTCCATCATCTGTGATTACTGCAGGGTCAGACCACTGCAACACTAAAGTTGTGACTCAATCTTCAAAGGCAACAATGGCATCAAGGAGTCACTCTTCAAAGGCAACAATAACATCAAAGGAAACATTGACTTGGAAGAAGTTGCCTAGTCATGAAAGCAATTAGACTGATTCCCCATGCAACCACTGCATTGTGACAAATCTGGAAATGCCCGAATCACATCAAAGGAAACATACAGTTGGTAGATGTTGCCTAGTTATCAAAGCACTAGACCTGTTCCTCATGCAACACTGAAGTTGTGACCCGATCTTCAAAGACACCAGTCACATCAAAGGAAACATTCACTTGAAAGTTATTACCTACTCATTATAAGTGTAGGAACATCCATTCATCATCATGCAACACCATGGTGACCTCCATCATCTATTGATACTGTTTTTGTGATTACAGCTCTCGCTTACGGCCATACCAGCCTGAACACGCCCGATCTCGTCTGATCTCGGAAGCTAAGCAGGGTAGGGCCTGGTTAGTACTTGGATGGGAGACCGCCTGGGAATACCAGGTGCTGTAAGCTTTTCATTTTCATCACTAGTAATAGGAACATTCGCACCATAATAATGGACACAATGATGATTTCCATCATCTGTGATTACTGCAGGGTCAGACCACTGCAACACTAAAGTTCTGACTCAATCTTCAAAGGCAACAATAACATCAAAGGAAACATTGACTTGGAAGAAGTTGCCTAGTCATGAAAGCAATTAGACTGATTCCCCATGCAACCACTGCATTGTGACAAATCTGGAAATGCCCGAATCACATCAAAGGAAACATACAGTTGGTAGATGTTGCCTAGTTATCAAAGCACTAGACCTGTTCCTCATGCAACACTGAAGTTGTGACCCGATCTTCAAAGACACCAGTCACATCAAAGGAAACATTCACTTGAAAGTTATTACCTACTCATTATAAGTGTAGGAACATCCCATTCATCATCATGCAACACCATGGTGACCTCCATCATCTATTGATACTGTTTTTGTGATTACAGCTCTCGCTTACGGCCATACCAGCCTGAACACGCCCGATCTCGTCTGATCTCGGAAGCTAAGCAGGGTAGGGCCTGGTTAGTACTTGGATGGGAGACCGCCTGGGAATACCAGGTGCTGTAAGCTTTTCATTTTCATCACTAGTAATAGGAACATTCGCACCATAATAATGGACACAATGATGATTTCCATCATCTGTGATTACTGCAGGGTCAGACCACTGCAACACTAAAGTTGTGACTCAATCTTCAAAGGCAACAATGGCATCAAAGGAGTCACTCTTCAAAGGCAACCATAACATCAAAGGAAACATTGACTTGGAAGAAGTTGCCTAGTCATGAAAGCAATTAGACTGATTCCCCATGCAACCACTGCATTGTGACAAATCTGGAAATGCCCGAATCACATCAAAGGAAACATACAGTTGGTAGATGTTGCCTAGTTATCAAAGCACTAGACCTGTTCCTCATGCAACACTGAAGTTGTGACCCGATCTTCAAAGACACCAGTCACATCAAAGGAAACATTCACTTGAAAGTTATTACCTACTCATTATAAGTGTAGGAACATCCCATTCATCATCATGCAACACCATGGTGACCTCCATCATCTATTGATACTGTTTTTGTGATTACAGCTCTCGCTTACGGCCATACCAGCCTGAACACGCCCGATCTCGTCTGATCTCGGAAGCTAAGCAGGGTAGGGCCTGGTTAGTACTTGGATGGGAGACCGCCTGGGAATACCAGGTGCTGTAAGCTTTTCATTTTCATCACTAGTAATAGGAACATTCGCACCATAATAATGGACACAATGATGATTTCCATCATCTGTGATTACTGCAGGGTCAGACCACTGCAACACTAAAGTTCTGACTCAATCTTCAAAGGCAACAATAACATCAAAGGAAACATTGACTTGGAAGAAGTTGCCTAGTCATGAAAGCAATTAGACTGATTCCCCATGCAACCACTGCATTGTGACAAATCTGGAAATGCCCGAATCACATCAAAGGAAACATACAGTTGGTAGATGTTGCCTAGTTATCAAAGCACTAGACCTGTTCCTCATGCAACACTGAAGTTGTGACCCGATCTTCAAAGACACCAGTCACATCAAAGGAAACATTCACTTGAAAGTTATTACCTACTCATTATAAGTGTAGGAACATCCCATTCATCATCATGCAACACCATGGTGACCTCCATCATCTATTGATACTGTTTTTGTGATTACAGCTCTCGCTTACGGCCATACCAGCCTGAACACGCCCGATCTCGTCTGATCTCGGAAGCTAAGCAGGGTAGGGCCTGGTTAGTACTTGGATGGGAGACCGCCTGGGAATACCAGGTGCTGTAAGCTTTTCATTTTCATCACTAGTAATAGGAACATTCGCACCATAATAATGGACACAATGATGATTTCCATCATCTGTGATTACTGCAGGGTCAGACCACTGCAACACTAAAGTTGTGACTCAATCTTCAAAGGCAACAATGGCATCAAAGGAGTCACTCTTCAAAGGCAACAATAACATCAAAGGAAACATTGACTTGGAAGAAGTTGCCTAGTCATGAAAGCAATTAGACTGATTCCCCATGCAACCACTGCATTGTGACAAATCTGGAAATGCCCGAATCACATCAAAGGAAACATACAGTTGGTAGATGTTGCCTAGTTATCAAAGCACTAGACCTGTTCCTCATGCAACACTGAAGTTGTGACCCGATCTTCAAAGACACCAGTCACATCAAAGGAAACATTCACTTGAAAGTTATTACCTACTCATTATAAGTGTAGGAACATCCCATTCATCATCATGCAACACCATGGTGACCTCCATCATCTATTGATACTGTTTTTGTGATTACAGCTCTCGCTTACGGCCATACCAGCCTGAACACGCCCGATCTCGTCTGATCTCGGAAGCTAAGCAGGGTAGGGCCTGGTTAGTACTTGGATGGGAGACCGCCTGGGAATACCAGGTGCTGTAAGCTTTTCATTTTCATCACTAGTAATAGGAACATTCGCACCATAATAATGGACACAATGATGATTTCCATCATCTGTGATTACTGCAGGGTCAGACCACTGCAACACTAAAGTTGTGACTCAATCTTCAAAGGCAACATGGCATCAAAGGAGTCACTCTTCAAAGGCAACAATAACATCAAAGGAAACATTGACTTGGAAGAAGTTGCCTAGTCATGAAAGCAATTAGACTGATTCCCCATGCAACCACTGCATTGTGACAAATCTGGAAATGCCCGAATCACATCAAAGGAAACATACAGTTGGTAGATGTTGCCTAGTTATCAAAGCACTAGACCTGTTCCTCATGCAACACTGAAGTTGTGACCCGATCTTCAAAGACACCAGTCACATCAAAGGAAACATTCACTTGAAAGTTATTACCTACTCATTATAAGTGTAGGAACATCCCATTCATCATCATGCAACACCATGGTGACCTCCATCATCTATTGATACTGTTTTTGTGATTACAGCTCTCGCTTACGGCCATACCAGCCTGAACACGCCCGATCTCGTCTGATCTCGGAAGCTAAGCAGGGTAGGGCCTGGTTAGTACTTGGATGGGAGACCGCCTGGGAATACCAGGTGCTGTAAGCTTTTCATTTTCATCACTAGTAATAGGAACATTCGCACCATAATAATGGACACAATGATGATTTCCATCATCTGTGATTACTGCAGGGTCAGACCACTGCAACACTAAAGTTGTGACTCAATCTTCAAAGGCAACAATGGCATCAAAGGAGTCACTCTTCAAAGGCAACAATAACATCAAAGGAAACATTGACTTGGAAGAAGTTGCCTAGTCATGAAAGCAATTAGACTGATTCCCCATGCAACCACTGCATTGTGACAAATCTGGAAATGCCCGAATCACATCAAAGGAAACATACAGTTGGTAGATGTTGCCTAGTTATCAAAGCACTAGACCTGTTCCTCATGCAACACTGAAGTTGTGACCCGATCTTCAAAGACACCAGTCACATCAAAGGAAACATTCACTTGAAAGTTATTACCTACTCATTATAAGTGTAGGAACATCCCATTCATCATCATGCAACACCATGGTGACCTCCATCATCTATTGATACTGTTTTTGTGATTACAGCTCTCGCTTACGGCCATACCAGCCTGAACACGCCCGATCTCGTCTGATCTCGGAAGCTAAGCAGGGTAGGGCCTGGTTAGTACTTGGATGGGAGACCGCCTGGGAATACCAGGTGCTGTAAGCTTTTCATTTTCATCACTAGTAATAGGAACATTCGCACCATAATAATGGACACAATGATGATTTCCATCATCTGTGATTACTGCAGGGTCAGACCACTGCAACACTAAAGTTGTGACTCAATCTTCAAGGCACATGCATAAGGAGTCACTCAAGCAATAACATCAAAGGAAACATTGACTTGGAAGAAGTTGCCTAGTCATGAAAGCAATTAGACTGATTCCCCATGCAACCACTGCATTGTGACAAATCTGGAAATGCCCGAATCACATCAAAGGAAACATACAGTTGGTAGATGTTGCCTAGTTATCAAAGCACTAGACCTGTTCCTCATGCAACACTGAAGTTGTGACCCGATCTTCAAAGACACCAGTCACATCAAAGGAAACATTCACTTGAAAGTTATTACCTACTCATTATAAGTGTAGGAACATCCCATTCATCATCATGCAACACCATGGTGACCTCCATCATCTATTGATACTGTTTTTGTGATTACAGCTCTCGCTTACGGCCATACCAGCCTGAACACGCCCGATCTCGTCTGATCTCGGAAGCTAAGCAGGGTAGGGCCTGGTTAGTACTTGGATGGGAGACCGCCTGGGAATACCAGGTGCTGTAAGCTTTTCATTTTCATCACTAGTAATAGGAACATTCGCACCATAATAATGGACACAATGATGATTTCCATCATCTGTGATTACTGCAGGGTCAGACCACTGCAACACTAAAGTGTGACTCAATCTAAGAACATGCATCAAGAGTCCTCTCAAAGGCAACAATAACATCAAAGGAAACATTGACTTGGAAGAAGTTGCCTAGTCATGAAAGCAATTAGACTGATTCCCCATGCAACCACTGCATTGTGACAAATCTGGAAATGCCCGAATCACATCAAAGGAAACATACAGTTGGTAGATGTTGCCTAGTTATCAAAGCACTAGACCTGTTCCTCATGCAACACTGAAGTTGTGACCCGATCTTCAAAGACACCAGTCACATCAAAGGAAACATTCACTTGAAAGTTATTACCTACTCATTATAAGTGTAGGAACATCCCATTCATCATCATGCAACACCATGGTGACCTCCATCATCTATTGATACTGTTTTTGTGATTACAGCTCTCGCTTACGGCCATACCAGCCTGAACACGCCCGATCTCGTCTGATCTCGGAAGCTAAGCAGGGTAGGGCCTGGTTAGTACTTGGATGGGAGACCGCCTGGGAATACCAGGTGCTGTAAGCTTTTCATTTTCATCACTAGTAATAGGAACATTCGCACCATAATAATGGACACAATGATGATTTCCATCATCTGTGATTACTGCAGGGTCAGACCACTGCAACACTAAAGTTCTGACTCAATCTTCAAAGGCAACAATAACATCAAAGGAAACATTGACTTGGAAGAAGTTGCCTAGTCATGAAAGCAATTAGACTGATTCCCCATGCAACCACTGCATTGTGACAAATCTGGAAATGCCCGAATCACATCAAAGGAAACATACAGTTGGTAGATGTTGCCTAGTTATCAAAGCACTAGACCTGTTCCTCATGCAACACTGAAGTTGTGACCCGATCTTCAAAGACACCAGTCACATCAAAGGAAACATTCACTTGAAAGTTATTACCTACTCATTATAAGTGTAGGAACATCCATTCATCATCATGCAACACCATGGTGACCTCCATCATCTATTGATACTGTTTTTGTGATTACAGCTCTCGCTTACGGCCATACCAGCCTGAACACGCCCGATCTCGTCTGATCTCGGAAGCTAAGCAGGGTAGGGCCTGGTTAGTACTTGGATGGGAGACCGCCTGGGAATACCAGGTGCTGTAAGCTTTTCATTTTCATCACTAGTAATAGGAACATTCGCACCATAATAATGGACACAATGATGATTTCCATCATCTGTGATTACTGCAGGGTCAGACCACTGCAACACTAAAGTTCTGACTCAATCTTCAAAGGCAACAATAACATCAAAGGAAACATTGACTTGGAAGAAGTTGCCTAGTCATGAAAGCAATTAGACTGATTCCCCATGCAACCACTGCATTGTGACAAATCTGGAAATGCCCGAATCACATCAAAGGAAACATACAGTTGGTAGATGTTGCCTAGTTATCAAAGCACTAGACCTGTTCCTCATGCAACACTGAAGTTGTGACCCGATCTTCAAAGACACCAGTCACATCAAAGGAAACATTCACTTGAAAGTTATTACCTACTCATTATAAGTGTAGGAACATCCCATTCATCATCATGCAACACCATGGTGACCTCCATCATCTATTGATACTGTTTTTGTGATTACAGCTCTCGCTTACGGCCATACCAGCCTGAACACGCCCGATCTCGTCTGATCTCGGAAGCTAAGCAGGGTAGGGCCTGGTTAGTACTTGGATGGGAGACCGCCTGGGAATACCAGGTGCTGTAAGCTTTTCATTTTCATCACTAGTAATAGGAACATTCGCACCATAATAATGGACACAATGATGATTTCCATCATCTGTGATTACTGCAGGGTCAGACCACTGCAACACTAAAGTTCTGACTCAATCTTCAAAGGCAACAATAACATCAAAGGAAACATTGACTTGGAAGAAGTTGCCTAGTCATGAAAGCAATTAGACTGATTCCCCATGCAACCACTGCATTGTGACAAATCTGGAAATGCCCGAATCACATCAAAGGAAACATACAGTTGGTAGATGTTGCCTAGTTATCAAAGCACTAGACCTGTTCCTCATGCAACACTGAAGTTGTGACCCGATCTTCAAAGACACCAGTCACATCAAAGGAAACATTCACTTGAAAGTTATTACCTACTCATTATAAGTGTAGGAACATCCCATTCATCATCATGCAACACCATGGTGACCTCCATCATCTATTGATACTGTTTTTGTGATTACAGCTCTCGCTTACGGCCATACCAGCCTGAACACGCCCGATCTCGTCTGATCTCGGAAGCTAAGCAGGGTAGGGCCTGGTTAGTACTTGGATGGGAGACCGCCTGGGAATACCAGGTGCTGTAAGCTTTTCATTTTCATCACTAGTAATAGGAACATTCGCACCATAATAATGGACACAATGATGATTTCCATCATCTGTGATTACTGCAGGGTCAGACCACTGCAACACTAAAGTTCTGACTCAATCTTCAAAGGCAACAATAACATCAAAGGAAACATTGACTTGGAAGAAGTTGCCTAGTCATGAAAGCAATTAGACTGATTCCCCATGCAACCACTGCATTGTGACAAATCTGGAAATGCCCGAATCACATCAAAGGAAACATACAGTTGGTAGATGTTGCCTAGTTATCAAAGCACTAGACCTGTTCCTCATGCAACACTGAAGTTGTGACCCGATCTTCAAAGACACCAGTCACATCAAAGGAAACATTCACTTGAAAGTTATTACCTACTCATTATAAGTGTAGGAACATCCCATTCATCATCATGCAACACCATGGTGACCTCCATCATCTATTGATACTGTTTTTGTGATTACAGCTCTCGCTTACGGCCATACCAGCCTGAACACGCCCGATCTCGTCTGATCTCGGAAGCTAAGCAGGGTAGGGCCTGGTTAGTACTTGGATGGGAGACCGCCTGGGAATACCAGGTGCTGTAAGCTTTTCATTTTCATCACTAGTAATAGGAACATTCGCACCATAATAATGGACACAATGATGATTTCCATCATCTGTGATTACTGCAGGGTCAGACCACTGCAACACTAAAGTTCTGACTCAATCTTCAAAGGCAACAATAACATCAAAGGAAACATTGACTTGGAAGAAGTTGCCTAGTCATGAAAGCAATTAGACTGATTCCCCATGCAACCACTGCATTGTGACAAATCTGGAAATGCCCGAATCACATCAAAGGAAACATACAGTTGGTAGATGTTGCCTAGTTATCAAAGCACTAGACCTGTTCCTCATGCAACACTGAAGTTGTGACCCGATCTTCAAAGACACCAGTCACATCAAAGGAAACATTCACTTGAAAGTTATTACCTACTCATTATAAGTGTAGGAACATCCCATTCATCATCATGCAACACCATGGTGACCTCCATCATCTATTGATACTGTTTTTGTGATTACAGCTCTCGCTTACGGCCATACCAGCCTGAACACGCCCGATCTCGTCTGATCTCGGAAGCTAAGCAGGGTAGGGCCTGGTTAGTACTTGGATGGGAGACCGCCTGGGAATACCAGGTGCTGTAAGCTTTTCATTTTCATCACTAGTAATAGGAACATTCGCACCATAATAATGGACACAATGATGATTTCCATCATCTGTGATTACTGCAGGGTCAGACCACTGCAACACTAAAGTTGTGACTCAATCTTCAAAGGCAACATGGCATCAAAGGAGTCACTCTTCAAAGGCAACAATAACATCAAAGGAAACATTGACTTGGAAGAAGTTGCCTAGTCATGAAAGCAATTAGACTGATTCCCCATGCAACCACTGCATTGTGACAAATCTGGAAATGCCCGAATCACATCAAAGGAAACATACAGTTGGTAGATGTTGCCTAGTTATCAAAGCACTAGACCTGTTCCTCATGCAACACTGAAGTTGTGACCCGATCTTCAAAGACACCAGTCACATCAAAGGAAACATTCACTTGAAAGTTATTACCTACTCATTATAAGTGTAGGAACATCCCATTCATCATCATGCAACACCATGGTGACCTCCATCATCTATTGATACTGTTTTTGTGATTACAGCTCTCGCTTACGGCCATACCAGCCTGAACACGCCCGATCTCGTCTGATCTCGGAAGCTAAGCAGGGTAGGGCCTGGTTAGTACTTGGATGGGAGACCGCCTGGGAATACCAGGTGCTGTAAGCTTTTCATTTTCATCACTAGTAATAGGAACATTCGCACCATAATAATGGACACAATGATGATTTCCATCATCTGTGATTACTGCAGGGTCAGACCACTGCAACACTAAAGTTGTGACTCAATCTTCAAAGGCAAAAATGGCATCAAAGGAGTCACTCTTCAAAGGCAATACATCAAGGAAACATTGACTTGGAAGAAGTTGCCTAGTCATGAAAGCAATTAGACTGATTCCCCATGCAACCACTGCATTGTGACAAATCTGGAAATGCCCGAATCACATCAAAGGAAACATACAGTTGGTAGATGTTGCCTAGTTATCAAAGCACTAGACCTGTTCCTCATGCAACACTGAAGTTGTGACCCGATCTTCAAAGACACCAGTCACATCAAAGGAAACATTCACTTGAAAGTTATTACCTACTCATTATAAGTGTAGGAACATCCCATTCATCATCATGCAACACCATGGTGACCTCCATCATCTATTGATACTGTTTTTGTGATTACAGCTCTCGCTTACGGCCATACCAGCCTGAACACGCCCGATCTCGTCTGATCTCGGAAGCTAAGCAGGGTAGGGCCTGGTTAGTACTTGGATGGGAGACCGCCTGGGAATACCAGGTGCTGTAAGCTTTTCATTTTCATCACTAGTAATAGGAACATTCGCACCATAATAATGGACACAATGATGATTTCCATCATCTGTGATTACTGCAGGGTCAGACCACTGCAACACTAAAGTTGTGACTCAATCTTCAAAGGCAACAATAACATCAAAGGAAACATTGACTTGGAAGAAGTTGCCTAGTCATGAAAGCAATTAGACTGATTCCCCATGCAACCACTGCATTGTGACAAATCTGGAAATGCCCCGAATCACATCAAAGGAAACATACAGTTGGTAGATGTTGCCTAGTTATCAAAGCACTAGACCTGTTCCTCATGCAACACTGAAGTTGTGACCCGATCTTCAAAGACACCAGTCACATCAAAGGAAACATTCACTTGAAAGTTATTACCTACTCATTATAAGTGTAGGAACATCCCATTCATCATCATGCAACACCATGGTGACCTCCATCATCTATTGATACTGTTTTTGTGATTACAGCTCTCGCTTACGGCCATACCAGCCTGAACACGCCCGATCTCGTCTGATCTCGGAAGCTAAGCAGGGTAGGGCCTGGTTAGTACTTGGATGGGAGACCGCCTGGGAATACCAGGTGCTGTAAGCTTTTCATTTTCATCACTAGTAATAGGAACATTCGCACCATAATAATGGACACAATGATGATTTCCATCATCTGTGATTACTGCAGGGTCAGACCACTGCAACACTAAAGTTGTGACTCAATCTTCAAAGGCAACAATGGCATCAAAGGAGTCACTCTTCAAAGGCAACAATAACATCAAAGGAAACATTGACTTGGAAGAAGTTGCCTAGTCATGAAAGCAATTAGACTGATTCCCCATGCAACCACTGCATTGTGACAAATCTGGAAATGCCCGAATCACATCAAAGGAAACATACAGTTGGTAGATGTTGCCTAGTTATCAAAGCACTAGACCTGTTCCTCATGCAACACTGAAGTTGTGACCCGATCTTCAAAGACACCAGTCACATCAAAGGAAACATTCACTTGAAAGTTATTACCTACTCATTATAAGTGTAGGAACATCCCATTCATCATCATGCAACACCATGGTGACCTCCATCATCTATTGATACTGTTTTTGTGATTACAGCTCTCGCTTACGGCCATACCAGCCTGAACACGCCCGATCTCGTCTGATCTCGGAAGCTAAGCAGGGTAGGGCCTGGTTAGTACTTGGATGGGAGACCGCCTGGGAATACCAGGTGCTGTAAGCTTTTCATTTTCATCACTAGTAATAGGAACATTCGCACCATAATAATGGACACAATGATGATTTCCATCATCTGTGATTACTGCAGGGTCAGACCACTGCAACACTAAAGTTGTGACTCAATCTTCAAAGGCAACAATGGCATCAAGGAGTCACTCTTCAAAGGCAACAATAACATCAAGGAAACATTGACTTGGAAGAAGTTGCCTAGTCATGAAAGCAATTAGACTGATTCCCCATGCAACCACTGCATTGTGACAAATCTGGAAATGCCCGAATCACATCAAAGGAAACATACAGTTGGTAGATGTTGCCTAGTTATCAAAGCACTAGACCTGTTCCTCATGCAACACTGAAGTTGTGACCCGATCTTCAAAGACACCAGTCACATCAAAGGAAACATTCACTTGAAAGTTATTACCTACTCATTATAAGTGTAGGAACATCCCATTCATCATCATGCAACACCATGGTGACCTCCATCATCTATTGATACTGTTTTTGTGATTACAGCTCTCGCTTACGGCCATACCAGCCTGAACACGCCCGATCTCGTCTGATCTCGGAAGCTAAGCAGGGTAGGGCCTGGTTAGTACTTGGATGGGAGACCGCCTGGGAATACCAGGTGCTGTAAGCTTTTCATTTTCATCACTAGTAATAGGAACATTCGCACCATAATAATGGACACAATGATGATTTCCATCATCTGTGATTACTGCAGGGTCAGACCACTGCAACACTAAAGTTGTGACTCAATCTTCAAGGCAACAATGGCATCAAGGAGTCACTCTTCAAAGGCAACAATAACATCAAAGGAAACATTGACTTGGAAGAAGTTGCCTAGTCATGAAAGCAATTAGACTGATTCCCCATGCAACCACTGCATTGTGACAAATCTGGAAATGCCCGAATCACATCAAAGGAAACATACAGTTGGTAGATGTTGCCTAGTTATCAAAGCACTAGACCTGTTCCTCATGCAACACTGAAGTTGTGACCCGATCTTCAAAGACACCAGTCACATCAAAGGAAACATTCACTTGAAAGTTATTACCTACTCATTATAAGTGTAGGAACATCCCATTCATCATCATGCAACACCATGGTGACCTCCATCATCTATTGATACTGTTTTTGTGATTACAGCTCTCGCTTACGGCCATACCAGCCTGAACACGCCCGATCTCGTCTGATCTCGGAAGCTAAGCAGGGTAGGGCCTGGTTAGTACTTGGATGGGAGACCGCCTGGGAATACCAGGTGCTGTAAGCTTTTCATTTTCATCACTAGTAATAGGAACATTCGCACCATAATAATGGACACAATGATGATTTCCATCATCTGTGATTACTGCAGGGTCAGACCACTGCAACACTAAAGTTCTGACTCAATCTTCAAAGGCAACAATAACATCAAAGGAAACATTGACTTGGAAGAAGTTGCCTAGTCATGAAAGCAATTAGACTGATTCCCCATGCAACCACTGCATTGTGACAAATCTGGAAATGCCCGAATCACATCAAAGGAAACATACAGTTGGTAGATGTTGCCTAGTTATCAAAGCACTAGACCTGTTCCTCATGCACACTGAAGTTGTGACCCGATCTTCAAAGACACCAGTCACATCAAAGGAAACATTCACTTGAAAGTTATTACCTACTCATTATAAGTGTAGGAACATCCCATTCATCATCATGCAACACCATGGTGACCTCCATCATCTATTGATACTGTTTTTGTGATTACAGCTCTCGCTTACGGCCATACCAGCCTGAACACGCCCGATCTCGTCTGATCTCGGAAGCTAAGCAGGGTAGGGCCTGGGTAGTACTTGGATGGGAGACCGCCTGGGAATACCAGGTGCTGTAAGCTTTTCATTTTCATCACTAGTAATAGGAACATTCGCACCATAATAATGGACACAATGATGATTTCCATCATCTGTGATTACTGCAGGGTCAGACCACTGCAACACTAAAGTTGTGACTCAATCTTCAAAGGCAACAATGGCATCAAGAGTCACTCTCAAAGGCAACAATAATCAAGAAATTGACTTGGAAGAAGTTGCCTAGTCATGAAAGCAATTAGACTGATTCCCCATGCAACCACTGCATTGTGACAAATCTGGAAATGCCCGAATCACATCAAAGGAAACATACAGTTGGTAGATGTTGCCTAGTTATCAAAGCACTAGACCTGTTCCTCATGCAACACTGAAGTTGTGACCCGATCTTCAAAGACACCAGTCACATCAAAGGAAACATTCACTTGAAAGTTATTACCTACTCATTATAAGTGTAGGAACATCCCATTCATCATCATGCAACACCATGGTGACCTCCATCATCTATTGATACTGTTTTTGTGATTACAGCTCTCGCTTACGGCCATACCAGCCTGAACACGCCCGATCTCGTCTGATCTCGGAAGCTAAGCAGGGTAGGGCCTGGTTAGTACTTGGATGGGAGACCGCCTGGGAATACCAGGTGCTGTAAGCTTTTCATTTTCATCACTAGTAATAGGAACATTCGCACCATAATAATGGACACAATGATGATTTCCATCATCTGTGATTACTGCAGGGTCAGACCACTGCAACACTAAAGTTGTGACTCAATCTTCAAAGGCAACAATAACATCAAAGGAAACATTGACTTGGAAGAAGTTGCCTAGTCATGAAAGCAATTAGACTGATTCCCCATGCAACCACTGCATTGTGACAAATCTGGAAATGCCCGAATCACATCAAAGGAAACATACAGTTGGTAGATGTTGCCTAGTTATCAAAGCACTAGACCTGTTCCTCATGCAACACTGAAGTTGTGACCCGATCTTCAAAGACACCAGTCACATCAAAGGAAACATTCACTTGAAAGTTATTACCTACTCATTATAAGTGTAGGAACATCCAATTCATCATCATGCAACACCATGGTGACCTCCATCATCTATTGATACTGTTTTTGTGATTACAGCTCTCGCTTACGGCCATACCAGCCTGAACACGCCCGATCTCGTCTGATCTCGGAAGCTAAGCAGGGTAGGGCCTGGTTAGTACTTGGATGGGAGACCGCCTGGGAATACCAGGTGCTGTAAGCTTTTCATTTCATCACTAGTAATAGGAACATTCGCACCATAATAATGGACACAATGATGATTTCCATCATCTGTGATTACTGCAGGGTCAGACCACTGCAACACTAAAGTTCTGACTCAATCTTCAAAGGCAACAGATAAGCAATCAAAGGAAACATTGACTTGGAAGAAGTTGCCTAGTCATGAAAGCAATTAGACTGATTCCCCATGCAACCACTGCATTGTGACAAATCTGGAAATGCCCGAATCACATCAAGGAAACATACAGTGGTAGATGTTGCCTAGTTATCAAAGCACTAGACCTGTTCCTCATGCAACACTGAAGTTGTGACCCGATCTTCAAAGACACCAGTCACATCAAAGGAAAACATAACTTGAAAGTTATTACCTACTCATTATAGTGTAGGAACATCCCATTCATCATCATGCAACACCATGGTGACCCTCCATCATCTATTGATACTGTTTTTGTGATTACAGCTCTCGCTTACGGCCATACCAGCCTGAACACGTCTGATCTCGGAAGCTAAGCAGGGTAGGGCCTGGTTAGTACTTGGATGGGAGACCGCCTGGGAATACCAGGTGCTGTAAGCTTTTCATTTTCATCACTAGTAATAGGAACATTCGCACCATAATAATGGACACAATGATGATTTCCATCATCTGTGATTACTGCAGGGTCAGACCACTGCAACACTAAAGTTCTGACTCAATCTTCAAAGGCAACAATAACATCAAAGGAAACATTGACTTGGAAGAAGTTGCCTAGTCATGAAAGCAATTAGACTGATTCCCCATGCAACCACTGCATTGTGACAAATCTGGAAATGCCCGAATCACATCAAAGGAAACTTACAGTTGGTAGATGTTGCCTAGTTATCAAAGCACTAGACCTGTTCCTCATGCAACACTGAAGTTGTGACCCGATCTTCAAAGACACCAGTCACATCAAAGGAAACATTCACTTGAAAGTAATTACCTACTCATTATAAGTGTAGGAACATCCATTCATCATCATGCAACACCATGGTGACCTCCATCATCTATTGATACTGTTTTTGTGATTACAGCTCTCGCTTACGGCCATACCAGCCTGAACACGCCCGATCTCGTCTGATCTCGGAAGCTAAGCAGGGTAGGGCCTGGTTAGTACTTGGATGGGAGACCGCCTGGGAATACAGGTGCTGTAAGCTTTTCATTTTCATCACTAGTAATAGGAACATTCGCACCATAATAATGGACACCAATGATGATTTCCATCATCTGTGATTACTGCAGGGTCAGGACCACTGCAACACTAAAGTTGGACTCAACTTTCAAAATGCAAACCATAAAATCAAAGGGAAACATTGACTTGGAAGAAGTTGCCTAGTCATGAAAGCAATTAGGACTGATTCCCCATGCAACCACTGCATTGTGACAAATCTGGAAATGCCCGAATCACATCAAAGGAAACATACAGTTGGTAGATGTTGCCTAGTTATCAAAGCACTAGACCTGTTCCTCATGCAACACTGAAGTTGTGACCCGATCTTCAAAGACACCAGTCACATCAAAGGAAACATTCACTTGAAAGTTATTACCTACTCATTATAAGTGTAGGAACATCCCATTCATATCATGCAACACCATGGTGACCTCCATCATCTATTGATACTGTTTTTGTGATTACAGCTCTCGCTTACGGCCATACCAGCCTGAACACGCCCGATCTCGTCTGATCTCGGAAGCTAAGCAGGGTAGGGCCTGGTTAGTACTTGGATGGGAGACCGCCTGGGAATACCAGGTGCTGTAAGCTTTTCATTTTCATCACTAGTAATAGGAACATTCGCACCATAATAATGGACACAATGATGATTTCCATCATCTGTGATTACTGCAGGGTCAGACCACTGCAACACTAAAGTTCTGACTCAATCTTCAAAGGCAACAATGGCATCAAGAGTCATCTTCAAAGGAAACAATAACATCAAAGGAACATTGACTGAAGAAGTTGCCTAGTCATGAAAGCAATTAGACTGATTCCCCATGCAACCACTGCATTGTGACAAATCTGGAAATGCCCGAATCACATCAAAGGAAACATACAGTTGGTAGATGTTGCCTAGTTATCAAAGCACTAGACCTGTTCCTCATGCAACACTGAAGTTGTGACCCGATCTTCAAAGACACCAGTCACATCAAAGGAAACATTCACTGGAAAGTTAGGACTACTGCATTATAAGTGTAGGAACAGCCCAATTCATCATCATGCAACACCCATGGTGACCCTCCATCATCTATGATACTGTTTTTGTGATTACAGCTCTCGCTTACGGCCCATACCAGCCTGACACGCCCGATCTCGTTGATCTCGGAAGCAAAGCAGGGTAGGGCCTGGTTAGTACTTGGATGGGAGACCGCCCTGGGAATACCAGGGCTGTAAGCTTTTCATTTTCATCACTAGTAATAGGAAAATTCGCACCATAATAATGGACACAATGATGATTTCCATCATCTGTGATTACTGCAGGGTCAGACCACTGCAACACTAAAGTTTGACTCATCTCAAAGGCACATAACATCAAAGGAAACATTGACTTGGAAGAAGTTGCCTAGTCATGAAAGCAATTAGACTGATTCCCCATGCAACACTGCATTGTGACAAAATCTGGAAATTGCCCCGAATCACATCAAAGGAACATACAGTTGTAGATGTTGCCTAGTTATCAAAGCACTAGACCTGTTCCTCATGCAACACTGAAGTTGTGACCCGATCTTCAAAGACACCAGTCACATCAAGGAAACATTCACTTGAAAGTTATTACCTACTCATTATAAGTGTAGGAACATCCGATTCATCATCATGCAACACCATGGTGACCTCCATCATCTATTGATACTGTTTTTGTTGATTACAGCTCTCGCTTACGGCCATACCAGCCTGAACACGCCCGATCTCGTCTGATCTCGGAAGCTAAGCAGGGTAGGGCCTGGTTAGTACTTGGATGGGAGACCGCCTGGGAATACCAGGTGCTGTAAGCTTTTCATTTTCATCACTAGTAATAGGAACATTCGCACCATAATAATGGACACAATGATGATTTCCATCATCTGTGATTACTGCAGGGTCAGACCACTGCAACACTAAAGTTGTGACTCAATCTTCAAAGGCAACAATGGCATCAAAGGAGTCACTCTTCAAAGGCAACAATAACATCAAAGGAAACATTGACTTGGAAGAAGTTGCCTAGTCATGAAAGCAATTAGACTGATTCCCCATGCAACCACTGCATTGTGACAAATCTGGAAATGCCCGAATCACATCAAAGGAAACATACAGTTGGTAGATGTTGCCTAGTTATCAAAGCACTAGACCTGTTCCTCATGCAACACTGAAGTTGTGACCCGATCTTCAAAGACACCAGTCACATCAAAGGAAACATTCACTTGAAAGTTATTACCTACTCATTATAAGTGTAGGAACATCCCATTCATCATCATGCAACACCATGGTGACCTCCATCATCTATTGATACTGTTTTTGTGATTACAGCTCTCGCTTACGGCCATACCAGCCTGAACACGCCCGATCTCGTCTGATCTCGGAAGCTAAGCAGGGTAGGGCCTGGTTAGTACTTGGATGGGAGACCGCCTGGGAATACCAGGTGCTGTAAGCTTTTCATTTTCATCACTAGTAATAGGAACATTCGCACCATATAATGGACCACAATGATGATTTCCATCATCTGTGATTACTGCAGGGTCAGACCACTGCAACACTAAAGTTGGACTCAATCTTCAAAGGCAACAATGGCATCAAAGGAGTCACTCTTCAAAGGCAACAATAACATCAAAGGAAACATTGACTTGGAAGAAGTTGCCTAGTCATGAAAGCAATTAGACTGATTCCCCATGCAACCACTGCATTGTGACAAATCTGGAAATGCCCGAATCACATCAAAGGAACATACAGTTGGTAGATGTTGCCTGTTATCAAAGCACTAGACCTGTTCCTCATGGCAAACACTGAAGTTGTGACCCGATCTTCAAAGACACCAGTCACATCAAAGGAAACATTCACTTGAAAGTTATTACCTACTCATTATAAGTGTAGGACACTCCGATTCCTCATCATGCAACACCATGGTGACCTCCATCATCTATTGATACTGTTTTTGTGATTACAGCTCTCGCTTACGGCCATACCAGCCTGAACACGCCCGATCTCGTCTGATCTCGGAAGCTAAGCAGGTAGGGCCTGGTTAGTACTTGGATGGGAGACCGCCTGGATACCAGGTGCTGTAAGCTTTTCATTTTCATCACTAGTAATAGGAACATTCGCACCATATAATGGACACAATGATGATTTCCATCATCTGTGATTACTGCAGGGTCAGACCACTGCAACACTAAAGTTCTGACTCAATCCTCAAAGGCAACAATAACATCAAAGGAAACATTGACTTGGAAGAAGTTGCCTAGTCATGAAAGCAATTAGACTGATTCCCCATGCAACCACTGCATTGTGACAACTGGAAATGCCCGAATCACATCAAAGGAAAATACAGTTGGTAGATGTTGCCTAGTTATCAAAGCACTAGACCTGTTCCTCATGCAACACTGACATGAAGTTGTGACCCGATCTTCAAAGACACCAGTCACATCAAAGGAAACATTCACTTGAAAGTTATTACCTACTCATTATAAGTGTAGGAACATCCATTACATCATGCAACACCATGGTGACCTCCATCATCTATTGATACTGTTTTTGTGATTACAGCTCTCGCTTCGGCCATACCAGCCTGAACACGCCCGATCTCGTCTGATCTCGGAAGCTAAGCAGGGTAGGGCCTGGTTTACTTGGATGGGAGACCGCCTGGGAATACCAGGTGCTGTAAGCTTTTCATTTTCATCACTAGTAATAGAACATTGCACCATAATAATGGACACAATGATTGTCCATCATCTGTGATTACTGCAGGGTCAGACCACTGCAACACTAAAGTTCTGACTCAATCCTCAAGGCAACAATAACATCAAGGAAACATTGACTTGGAAGAAGTTGCCTAGTCATGAAAGCAATTAGACTGATTCCCCATGCAACCACTGCATTGTGGACAAATCTGGAAATGCCCGAATCACATCAAGGAAACATACAGTTGGTAGATGTTGCCTAGTTATCAAAGCACTAGACCTGTTCCTCATGCAACACTGAAGTTGTGTGACCCGATCTTCAAAGACACCAGTCACATCAAAGGAAACATTCACTTGAAAGTTTATTACCTACTCATTATAAGTGTAGGAACATCCCATTCATCATCATGCACACCATGGTGACTCCATCATCGATTTGATACTGTTTTGTGATTATAGCTCTCGCTTACGGCCATACCAGCCTGAAACACGCCGATCTCGTCTGATCTCGGAAGCTAAGCAGGGTAGGGCCTGGTTAGTACTTGGATGGGAGACCGCTAGGAATACCAGGTGCTGTAAGCTTTTCATTTTCATCACTAGTAATAGGAACATTCGCACCTAATAATGGACACAATGATGATTTCCATCATCTGTGATACTGCAGGTCAGACCACTGCAACACTAAAGTTGTGACTCAATATTCAAAGGCAACAATAACATCAAGGAAACATTGACTTGGAAGAAGTTGCCTAGTCATGAAAGCAATTAGACTGATTCCCCATGCAACCACTGCATTGTGACAAATCTGGAAATGCCCGAATCACATCAAGGAAACATACAGTTGGTAGATGTTGCCTAGTTATCAAAGCACTAGACCTGTTCCTCATCGGCAACACTGAAGTTGTGACCCGATCTTCAAAGACACCAGTCACATCAAAGGAAACATTCACTTGAAAGTTATTACCTACTCATTATAAGTGTAGGAACATCCATTCATCATCATGCAAACACCATGGTGACCTCCATCATCATTGATACTGTTTTTGTGATTACAGCTCTCGCTTACGGCCATACCAGCCTGAACCGCCCGATCTCGTCTGATCTCGGAAGCTAAGCAGGGTAGGGCCTGGTTAGTACTTGGATGGGAGACCGCCTGGGAATACCAGGTGCTGTAAGCTTTTCATTTTCATCACTAGTAATCGGAACATTCGCACCATAATAATGGACACAATGATGATTTCCATCATCTGTGATTACTGCAGGGTCAGACCACTGCAACACTAAAGTTCTGACTCAATCTTCAAAGGCAACAATAACAATCAAAGGAAACATTGACTTGGAAGAAGTTGCCTAGTCATGAAAGCAATTAGACTGATTCCCCATGCAACCACTGCATTGTGACAAATCTGGAAATGCCCGAATCACATCAAAGGAAACATACAGTTGGTAGATGTTGCCTAGTTATCAAAGCACTAGACCTGTTCCTCATGCAACCTGAAGTTGTGACCCGATCTTCAAAGACACCAGTCACATCAAAGGAAACACACTTGAAAGTTATCCTACTCATTAAGTGTAGGAACATCCATCATCATGCACACCATGGTGACCTCCATCATATTGATACTGTTTTTGTGATTACAGCTCTCGCTTACGGCCATACCAGCCTGAACACGCCCGATCTCGTCTGATCTCGGAAGCTAAGCAGGGTAGGGCCTGGAGTCTTCTTGGATGGGGACCGCCTAGGATACCAGGTGCTGTAAGCTTTTCATTTTCATCACTAGTAATAGGAACATTCGCACCATAATAATGGACACAATGATGATGTTCCATCATCTGTGATTACTGCAGGGTCAGACCTGCAACACTAAAGTTGTGACTCAATCTTCAAAGGCAACAATAACAACAAAGGAAACATTGACTTGGAAGAAGTTGCCTAGTCATGAAAGCAATTAGACTGATTCCCCATGCAACCACTGCATTTTGACAAATCTGGAAATGCCCGAATCACATCAAAGGAAACATACAGTGGTAGATGTTGCCTAGTTAGAAAGCACTAGAACCTGTTCCTCATGGCAACACTGAAGTTGTGACCCGATCTTCAAAGCAAACCAGTCACATCAAAGGAAACATTCACTTGAAAGTTATTACCTACTACATTAAAGTGTGGAACATCCGATTCATCATCATGCACACCATGGTGACTCCATCATCGATTGATACTGTTTTTGTGATTACAGCTCTCGCTACGGCCATACCAGCCTGAACACGCCGATCTCGTCTGATCTCGGAAGCTAAGCAGG
>SRSE01000916.1:0-28798 GCA_005024645.1 Planiliza haematocheilus | reverse complement strand
CATTGTTGTTGATGTTGTTATGAGACGTTTCACGAGATATAAGAGGTGGAAGGCTGCTCCAGGGGTGTGGCCATGGAGGCCATGGTGGCGATGACATCATCGTTTTCCAAAATCTCTGGTTTCCTGTCCAGACGGATTCACAAGAAGTGCGTTTTCGAATTTATCCACCCTGGGAGCCGGTTTCAAAAAAGTGCGTTTCAGGGCTATGAGTTTACGGGATTCGTCTGGACGATAGAACAAAACAAATAAAAACATCAACGAAATGTTTTCGTGTGGACAGGGCCTAAATCTACATTTCAATAGGTTTGATCAAGCACCCACTCCTCCCTCCTCATGCAGCTGCTCCCTCACTTGCTGACACCTGGCTTATGCACTAGCTCCCATTGCATGGGCGATTACTCGGCCGTGCTGCGGAGTAAAAAAATGCTTGGAAGTTTGTACACGGGAAGTGTGGCTTTCTTTTCCTATAAACGGCGTTTGGATACCTTTTACGGTTTGGTCAGGGTCGCAGTTTACGTTTTGGTGAAATTCTGGAAAAATCTGAATAAACTGTGGTTTATAATGGGGCCCTATGGTACCCTCCAACATGCATGACATCAAACTCACACCCATCCAGTCACTTTGTTGTCGGGTTGAGTAGTGTGATATAGTTTGATGTTTTTCCTTAAAAAATGATTTACCACGCACACTTGAAACTGGGCGGCAGCATCATCGGCACAGTCAAACTTTCTAGTTTATCTTTTATAGCTACTCTTTTTGCTCTTATTTTTTATTCTGCCTTTTCTCTAAGCTGTTGTAAACTGTAATTTCCCTATTGTGGGACTTAAAGGTTTTTTGTTATTCTTATATATCGTACATCGATATTCAGCCTAAATATATCAGGATATGACTTTTGGTCCATGTCACCCAGCCCTAATATCAGATCTACAACAGTAACAGACAGTGAACACACCTCAGTTCCTCCAGTCTACAGTCTGGACTCTCCAGAAAACCACACAGCTGCTTCACTCCTGAATCCTTCAGGTTGTTGTCACTCAGGTTCAGATGTTTCAGATGGGAGGGGTTGGACTTCAGAGCTGAGACCAGAGAATCACAGCTGATCTCTGACAAACTGCAGCTCCACAATCTGAATAAAGAATAAAAGATGAAATGATTGATGATCAATCAGATGTGTTGAGGTTTTAAATGTGTCCTCATCAATGTGTGTGTTGACCAGGAATGAAGCTCAACATTATACAGTTATTTAAATGAGTTTGTATTTGTCTTCATTTTGAGGAACAATAAAGTTTTACATCAAATACATTAAATTCAGTTGGTGATTAAACATATCAGATAGGGCTGGGTGATATATCACATTAATAAATCTATGGATCTATGTTTTAATGTGATACGGTATTTAAACTATATCTGGTTTATGGATATAGTTCAAATTAGCGCTGTGATCCTTGCTCCATCAAGCTGCTGACCCGGAGCTCTCTGCACTGCTCCCCCCGTCCCTCCTCCTTGTCTTGGTCTGGTTTAGGTGGTCTTGACTACAAGTCTACCACAGGCTCCAGGGTGAAACTAATGATGGTTTCATATTGCAAGCCATTATTCAGTCAGCTGCCTTCAAGGCTGACAAAAATATCTTTCAGAAACCTCAAATCCATCTCCCCTTCAGCCCTTTCTGCCTCTTTCCAGTAAAATATCTGCTCCCCCTCCGTTAACAGACAATCCCTCTGACGTCACCAAATTCTACAATGAAACACTCTCCTCCTGTCTCAACCAGCTAGCCCCCATCAAAACTAGAACTGTCTCCTTCACCCACTCTGCCCCCTGGTACACTCCTGAACTACACAAAATGAAATCACAAAAACGACAGCTTGAAAGACTTCACAAGAAAACCGGTTTAACTGTCCATCTACAAGCCTATACGGATTACCTTCAGCAGTACAAGGATGCTCTCAGTACTGCCCGCTCCACCTACTACTCTCACCTCATTCACTCTGGCTCCACCAACCCCAAGGCTCTGTTTTCTACAGTAAATAAACTCCTCAAGCCCAGCGACAATACCTCCAACTCATTCACCTCTGACAAATGCAACTCCTTTCTCTCATTCTTCCAAACACAAATCCACACCATTTACAACAACTTGTCCTCCTCTCCTGCCCCCACGGCCTGCACTCCCACTCCCTCACCTGCTCCTCCCCTCCTCACCTCTCAGCCTCTGTCTCAGTTCTCCCCTGTGTCACCAGGGGACCTGCCCAGAATCATGATAGGCATGAAAACCTCTACATGTGTCCTGGATCCCATCCCATCTCACCTCATTAAGGACTCTTTACCAGCCATCTCCACACTCATCACAGAAATCATCAGCTCCTCCTTCAGGTCTGGCTCAGTCCCCCCTTCACTCAAACTGGCTGCTATCACCCCCATCCTCAAAAAACCTGGACTCAACTCTGACATCTTGATGAACTTCCGGCCCATCTCCAATCTCCCCTTTCTGTCCAAAATACTGGAGCGTATTGTCGCCACACAACTCAAAGCCCACCTCTGCTCAAATGACCTGTTTGAACCGTTTCAATCCGGTTTCCGTTCCCAACACAGCACAGAAACAGCCCTCCTGAAAGTCACCAATGACATCCTCCTCTCTGCAGACTTCATCACTTCCACAATTGACTCCTGCAGCAGCATCCTCTACGGCACACCATCCAAAACTTTAAATAAGCTTCAGTACATCCAAGATTCTGCTGCACGTCTGCTCACCCTCACCTGCTCCCGTGATCACATCACTCCTGTCCTCCAGAAACTCCACTGGCTCCCAGTTCCACAGCGTATTCACTTCAAAGCCCTCCATAACCAGGCCCCTTCGTTCATTAAAAACGTGTTTTTAATGTTATATTTCACATTGTTTTGTTCTTTTTATGTAAAGTGTCTTTGAGTACCTTGAAAAACGCTTTTAAATAAAATGTTATTATTATTATTATTATTATTATTATTAATGGGTCTGGGTGTTTCCACTGGTCACGTGGGACCGTGAGCAGAGCGTGGCTCTCATCACCAGCCCTCAACGTGTGTTCCTTCCTACACTGTCATTGGTTAAACCTACTTAAGCCCACGAAAAGAACCGGTTTGAGCTGGAGAGGAGCAGGAGCAGAGAGATGAGAAGAGGAATGGAGGGAAATAAAAAAGAGGTATGTTCCCAGTTTAATATTATTTATTATTTATTTTCCTGTAGATTCTGGATACCTAAAGAAAATAAACTGAAACGGCATCATTTCCAAATCTGCGGTGCAGGTCTTCTGTAATAATTTGATCAGTTTAATGTGTCAGAAATGTTAGTACCGTTGCTAATCCTCATCATCCAATATCCCAGTGTGTTACAAAATGAAACTAGAAAATTCCTGCAGAAATTTGCCAATGATGCTGCTGCCAACAGTGACCGCACCGCAGTGAAGTTAGTTTAGAGTTGGATATTCCACAGACATTGGGTAAATCTCTTTGTCGCTGTGGGTACGGTGCGACTCCGAGCAATCCACTCCAACATTTCAAGTGTACTCTTACTGCAGACTACACAGTAAACACACGGAGATACTGTACCCTAGCAAAAGAGGTTTACCCAGAGCCAAGGTCTGTCGGATCTTCAAACTAACTTCACTGCGGTGGTTTCAGAGACGACATGGTCAAGGTCAGAAGACACCATCCGGGGAATGATGATAACAGGTAACTCTGGACTCAACGGGGAATAGCACTGGCCTATCAGAACTAAATATTGGTGAAATGAAGGAGTTTCACGGCAGATAATGTTATTTAGAGGCTGCGTCTCGGTGCCTGGGCGCCCGCTACACGCTGATCTAAAGATCTTCTGAACAAGTGCAAATGAAAGTGATGTTGGTGAGTAAACCATGATATTTTATGCTAGAAATAAGGTCCAGGTTGTAAAAAAACAGTAGTTCCCCTTTAATGTAAATGTTCATTGTCTTATCAATTGTGTTGTTAAAAATGTTTTTCTGTGTCATTGCAGCTGCAGTGAAAAAATGGAACAACAAGCAACAGAGCATGAGATTTCTCATGCCTTGGTTGAGCACCTCACACAGTCCTTCTCAGTGTCTCTCTCTCAGCCAGGCCTACTGCATCCTCGTCATCCTGCTCCTTTGGTTTGTTGAACCCTCCAACATGCATGACATCAAACTCACACCCATCCAGTCACTTTGTTGCCGGGTTGATGATGTTTTTCCTTCAAAAATGATTTACCACGCACACTTGAAACTGGACGGCAGCATCATCGGCACAGTCAAACTTTCTGCAGGAATTTTCTACTTTATCTTTTATAGCTACTCTTTTTGCTCTTATTTTTTATTCTGCCTTTTCTCTAAGCTGTTGTAAACTGTAATTTCCCTATTGTGGGACTAATTAAGTTGTTTTGTTATTCTTATATATCGTACATCGATATTCAGCCTAAATATATCAGGATATGACTTTTGGTCCATGTCACCCAGCCCTAATATCAGATCTACAACAGTAACAGACAGTGAACTCACCCCAGAGTCTCCAGTCTACAGTCCTGGACTCTCCAGAAAACCACACAGCAGCTTCCACTCCTGAATCCTTCAGGTTGTTTCCCACTCAGGTACAGATGTTTTTCAGATGGGAGGGGGTTGGACTTCAGAGCTGAGACAAGAGAATCACAGCTTATCTCTGACAAACTGCAGCTGATCAATCTGAATAAAGAATAAAAGATGAAATGATTGATGATCAATCAGTGTGTTGAGGTCTGAAATGTGTCCTGATCAATGAGCTGTCTCTAAAATGACTAGAGTGACTTTGTCCTTGTGTTATTGTGGATCTTCATCATGTCAGCCTTCTACAGACATCATCCAAACGTCAGCACAACATTCAGACAACTATTCATTTCAACACAGATCAATAGATGCTGCTGACCTCATTACAGGATCAATATCTCCTCCTCACACATGTTGGACTACAAACTGTTGATTAGTTCTTTGATTCCAGGACCTTCTTCTTCCTGGATTTGGTGTCTCAGGAGGTTTGTGTCATTCAAATGTTAAAGGACAAGTTGACATGTGCAAGTGTGTCTTCCAACAAGTCACATGTCATGTCAACTATAGACATAGATTTAGTAAATAAATACCTGAGGAGGATGATTATTGCATTTAAGTAGAGCTGTGGTCATTTATTAAAGTAACCTATATTGTTAGAGTTACATACGTTATAAAAGTGACATATCTGTCTATAGTCTATGGTCTATGACATATGTCTAGTCTATGTCACTTTTATAACGTATGTAACTCTAACAATATAGGTTACTTTAATAAATGACCACAGCTCTACTTTAAATGCAATAATCATCCTCCTCAGGTATTTATTTACTAAATGAAATAAAATGTAAAGGTTTTGATTGTCCAGTAAAAATAAAATGAGGAGGTCAGTGTCAGAAACTTGAGGCCATATTCAGTTGTGCAAAACGAGGGCTTTAAAAACATGCTGAAAGTGCTTGAGCCGCGTTACGACATCCCATCGCACACACACTTCAGTGAGAAGGTAGTGCCAGATCTCTACGAGCGGGAGAAGAAAAAAGTTGTGGATGAACTATCCCGAGCGTCGGCTGTTGCGCTCACAACAGACGGGTGGACGTCCAGGGGAACGGAGAGCTACGTGACGATAACGGCTCACTTCATCACTGAAGGCTGGGAGATGAGAAGTCTAGTGCTTGCAGACACGCCCCCTCTACGAGAGTCACACAGGCACTCATCTTGTTCAGGTACTGACACAAGCAGTCGAAGAATGGAAGTTAAGGAGGCCCAGTACTAATATTCCAGTAACAACTGATAATGCAAAAAATCAGATAAATGCAGTGAATATGGCAGGACTGGGCCCACAGATAGGGTGCTTTGCACATGTCGTGAATTTGGCGTCACAAAAGGGAATCTCAGTCAATAAAATGGATCGGCTCCTAGCCTGCCAGTTTCGCAAAAATCCCACTCCCGAACAGCAGCTGGAACCCTCAATTCTCCCATCACTGAATTTCCGTATCGACTATACATGAAGCACCACCTTGTGGCTACTCAAAGCAACTACAGTCTCGACACAGCTCTCTTAAGGAACTCACACTTAATGAAATTAGTGGCTCCAGCCAACAATAAAATACATGCAATAACCCCAACTGTAATTTTCAAGGGGTTACATCTGCTTGACAACTTATTATGGATCTGGGAACAAGCCCAAATAAGCAACTACACTTAGAAACGAGCCCCAAGAAAATGTGACCCGTGACGACCAATATTTGTAAGAGACTTTACAGTTAAACAAGCACTCTCTCCAGAGGGGCAGCTCAGCTACTAAGGGCAAACGGGCTGTTTCCAGAGCAACAATAGCCCGTACCTGTGCACGTCTGATGACTGAGGAGATACCTGCTGATGTTCAGGAACATGATGCTCCTTCATTTAAACTCTCCTTTTCTATCTGACAGTCCTGACAAGAGAACTCATCTAAACTGGATCTCCATTCTTCAGAAGCCTAAGAAGAAAATAAATGAAAACTCACATCAGAGTCTCCAGTTTACAGTTTGGACTCTCCAGTCCAGCAGACAGATGCTTCACTCCTGAATCCTCCAGGTTGTTGTGACTCAGGTCCAGATGTTTCAGATGGGAGGGGTTGGACTTCAGAGCTGAGGCCACGACTTCACAGTGACTCTCTGAGAGTCACAGTTAGAAAGTCTATCATGAGACAAATAAATAAAATCTGTTATAATGGAAGAAGACATTTCTATGAACATGATGGGTTTGATGAGTGGACAGTTGGACACATCCTGTTGGACATTTTGTCTCCACATCAGTGGTTCAGCTCATCTTCTCTGACTGTGTTTGACAGGAAACAATCATTCTCATCATCTCTCTCAGACCTTTGTTTAGTTGAATGTGCAGATGAACAGAATAAAACAGAAACCTGTCCTGCTGAACTTAAAACTGTAGAAATGAATAGAAAACAATAGAAAGCAGAACATTCCTCTTGTAATAGTGCAATAAGAAAGTGAAAACAGAAAGTGTGAGGAAAAGTTGTTGCTTTGTTGTCTTCTGGTATCTTCTTCTCAAGCAACAGTACCTCGACCAATGAGATGAGAGGGATTCCTGCTGTGAGCTCATTGGTCACAGAGCAGGAGACGGCCTGGGAATAAGTTTACCGTAAATGTTCATATAAAGCGTCCTTTTATTCATTCATTCCATTGACATTTTACACTATTTTGGATTCTCTCTGTAATACGGGACAAAGTGCGTCCTGTTTCAGCTCAATACGGGACGCCTACTTTTGTTTCTAAATACGGGACGATTCTGTTTTTCAAGGGACGGTTGGCAACCCTAATCTGATCCCATCATGAGGACATCTGGATGAGACAAACATCTGGACTGTCTTCACTGTTTAATGGACTCTGGATCTTTTGACTGAGTTCAGCTCAGTGAACAGTTCCAGTTGGAAAGATGATCTCTGCTGTGGACCTGCTGCCGTCAGCTTCAGTCCACAAGTGGAACATTTAGTCTTTAGTCCAACACAAATGAAAGCCATCACTTGACAACCTCAGACCTGGACATCATTCAGTATGAACATGGTGAAATATTTCCATGTGGAGGACACAGGACTGGCTCAGCTTTAGTTGTTCAGCACAAACACAATGAACAAACAATCAGGTTGAATTCTTTTCACCATCAAGTCATCACAAAGATGTTCTCAGGGTTTTATCTGTCAAACTAAACTCTGGCCTTTGTGTGTTTCACATCTCTTTAACAAGTCAGACTTCTACCGTTCTGCTCTTATATATTCAGACCTCTGAGCATTTCCTGCTTCAACTCTTCTCTACAGCAACAAGACAGGAAACAAAAAAGAAAGACGTAAAAACAAGACCATGTGACTGGACTTCTCTCCTTCAAATGAAACGTTGAACTCAGTCAATAAAATGCTCCATTGATGGGTCAGTCTCTGTGTGGGATGATCAGTAGTTTACGGTGGCTCATGTTGATCTTAACAAGCTTTAGATAGATGTTGATGTGGAGCCACTTCACTGACTTCAGGATTATTCTGTACTCTAGAAACAGCCTTCAATATCCTCTCATCATTGTAACGTGAGGCCTCAGAGGCTACTTCAGCTTCAGCTAAACTAACTTACTGATGGAGAGAATAATAAGACAGAGAAATAGAAAGAAAAGAGTCAATAACTAGAAGAACAGCTTTAAACAGCTGGAGAACATCTGGGACTAAATACAACTGACTGTGATGTTTGCAGTCAACAAGTGGAACACTGTTTGAAGAAGAATGAGAACGTCTGAAGAACTAAACTACTAATCTCCACTGATTGATTCTGTTAATGATCACATCAGGACTCACTCAGCCTTTCTGCAGTTCCTCACAGCTGGGATCAGTCTCCGCCGTCCCTCCGGGGATGTGTTGTATTGATTCAGGTTCAACTCCTCCAGAACCTCCTCTGACATCTGCAGCATGTAGGCCAGAGCTGAGCAGTGGATCTCAGAGAGTTCCTTCTCTGATCTGTTCTCTGACTTCAGGAACTCTTGGATCTCCTGATGAACTGAGAGGTCGTTCATCTCCATCAGACAGTGGAAGATGTTGATGCTTCTGTCAGGAGAGATTTTATCAGTGTTCATCTTCTTCAGGTTGTTGATGGTTCTCTGGATGATTTCTGGACTGTTCTCTGTCTGACCCAGTAGACCTCCTAAGAGTCTCTGGTTGGACTCCAGAGAGAGGCCATGAAGGAAGCGAACTAACAGGTCCAGGTGACCATTTTTACTCTGCAGAGATTTAATCATGACTCTGTTCAGAAATTCATCCAGAGGGGAGTTATTGCAGTTTCCTCCCAGGAAGTCCTCCAGCACCTCTGTCTTCCTGTTGGTGTAATAGTGGATCATGTAGACTGCAGCCAGAAACTCCTGAACGCTCAGATGGACGAAGTAGAACACCTTGTCGTGGTACAGTCCTCTCTCCTCTTTAAAGATCTGTGTCAACACTCCTGAGTACACTGAGGCTGCTCTGATATGGATGCCACACTCTGTCAGGTCTGATTCATAGAAGATCAGGTTTCCTTTCAGCAGCTGATCAAAAGCCAGTTTTCCCAGAGACTCAATCATCTTCCTGCTCTCTGGACTCCAGTGTGGATCTGTCTCAGCTCCTCCATCATACTTGACCTTCTTCACTTTGGTCTGAACCACCAGGAAGTGGATGTACATCTCAGTCAGGGTCTTGGGCAGCTCTCCTCCCTCTCTGGTTTCCAACACATCCTCCAGAACTGTAGCAGTGATCCAGCAGAAGACTGGGATGTGACACATGATGTGGAGGCTTCGTGATGTCTTGATGTGGGAGATGATCCTGCTGGCCTGCTCCTCATCTCTGAATCTCTTCCTGAAGTACTCCTCCTTCTGGGGGTCAGTGAACCCTCTGACCTCTGTCACCCTGTCAATACACCAGGGAGGGATCTGATTGGCTGCTGCAGGTCGTGTGGTTATCCAGAGGCGAGCAGAGGGAAGCAGTTTCCCCCTGATGAGGTTTGTCAGCAGCACATCCACTGAGGTGGACTCTGTAACATCAGTCAGGATCTCAGTCTTGTCGAAGTCCAGAGGAAGTCGACACTCATCCAGACCATCAAAGATGAACACAACCTGGAACTCTTCAAAGCTGCAGATTCCTGCTTCTTTGGTTTTCAGTAAAGAAGTGATGAACAAGTTCAACCAAGCTGAACTTTCTCTCTTTCAACACATTCAGCTCTCTGAAAGGTAATGGAAATATGAAGAGGATGTCCTGGTTGGCTTTGTCTTCAGACCAGTCCAGAGTGAACTTCTGTGTTAAGACTGTTTTCCCAATGCCAGCCACTCCCTTTGTCATCACTCTTCTGATTGGTCCATGTCTTCCAGGTGAGGCTTTAAAGAGGTCTTCTTGTCTGATGCTTGTTTCTGGTCTGTGTGCTTTCCTGGATGCTGTTTCAATCTGTCTGACCTCATGTTCATCATTGACCTCTGCAGTCCCTCCCTCTGTGATGTAGAGCTCTGTGTAGATCTCATTCAGAAGGCTTGACTTTCTAGCTTTAGCAATCCCCTCAAACACATCCTCGACCTTCATCTTCAGAGCAGATTTAAGTTCACGTTGACACCTGTCACGAACCTCTGAATGATAAAACAACAGACAATCAGATCATCTGATGTGTTGTCGATCAGTTTACTGCATACGGCATCAAGAAAGACTAACTGGACCCTTTGGAACTATCTGCATTTATACATAAACATATCCTCACATCTGTCAGATCTTCTGAGTTTCTCTGCTCAAGCAAATGTTAACACAACCATCAGCAGAGAAACATGTGGCCTCACCTTTCTGAGCAGGTTGATCAGAGGACAAACTCAGGGGACAGGAAAGAGCAGGATCTATGTACTGAAGACGTTGGATCATCTTCCTCTTTTGGAGGAACAAGGATGAAAAGCTTTCTGAGATGAGCCCTCACACTCTCACTCCCTGGGTTCCTCTACCATCATCCATCTACACATTCTTTCTTGTCATGACTTTACTCAGTTTTCATCTCACCCTCTGCCATTGTTTTCATCCCACCCTTCTGACGCTTGTGATCCCATCTCTTCCAACCATTTTAATCACATCGACCCTTTTTCATCCCATAGTTTCTGACCCCTTTCCTTCAATTATCTCTGACCCTTTTCATCCCATCCTCTCAATCTTTTTCATCCCATCCCCTCTGACCCTTTTCATCCCACCCCTGAATACTAACTGATGGACAAACAGTTCTTGTTTTCCAGTTCCTCGTTGGAACAGGTCCTTTTCATCAGTTCATCCAACCATCTGCTGTGAACCGTCTCTACATCTCACCTGAGCTTCAGGTTCAGTTTCAGGTAACACAGTAAAAACATACCTGCTGTAACGACGGCTTCATCCTTCAATGGTGGGAGTTCAGCCTGGTCCCCAGAGACTACATGGTCAGGTCTGAGGGGCTGAAGGCTGCAGAGAGATGGGGGAGATGGTTTTACTGATGAATGACTGACAGGTCTGTGTAGAGGTTTCTGAGAACTCAGTCATCATAAACTCTGACATCATGTGAGCACGCTGTCTGAAGCCATAGACGTTTCATTCTCAGGTACTTTGTGCTTATGGAGGCTCTTAGAACAGCTTGATGGACCCTTGAACCTTGGACAATGATCTATGTTGATGATAAGCAGCTGGTAACTTCTGCAGGGAGCGGCCGACCTTTAACCTGACATGAAACTGTTTGAGATCAACGTCCCATCACAACATGCTCTCTAGTTTCTGTTGTTGGTCTCATCTCAGCTGAAACAGACTTTATAGACAGAGTGATCTTCTTCAGAGTTAGTTTCAGATGAGATGGTCTGTTATTGATCCACAGTGGATAGAACAGTAGCACACAGGATCAGAGCAGACATGAAGTACATACAGTACCTGTACTATCCAGTGTAGTTGTAGAGCCCAGTAACAGTGGACATTCACTGGTTAGTTCAAAGTTCCACTTGTACCCTCTTCTCCTCCACTCCACACCTCCACGTGGAGATCCCCAGGTGCCGGCTAGTCTGCTAACAAAGAGCAACTACCTCGGGCCTGCGAAGCATTATTGTGCTAAGGAATCTGCACCAGCTCTTTTAGCCAACAAACAGAGGGTTTGTAGGCTAAAACCCAAACCAGCAGGACCCACACGGCTAGTTAGCACCAAGCTGCTAACAAGCCAGTTCAAAAGACTCAAGGAGAGGCCGGTCTCCCTCCAACATCTGCCATCAGGAACACACAGCAAAGACTACAACTTTTCTCCAGCTCGGCCCTTCCATCAGGAACTGCCAGCAAAAGGAACAACACACCAGAAATGGACTTTTCCACCAAATCTGGTAGTATGACCTGGGCCTAGTTAAGCTAAACTGAGCATAGAATTTAAACTTTGAGTTGATGTGATATTTGTTCTTATTTAGTTGTTTTAGTGCAGTGATTTGATGTTAGTTTAGTTTATGCAACACATTGTTCCTTTTGTTTAAGGTCCCAGCAGCCATCTTGACACACCCACAACCAGCGGCCATTATGCCACACACACCTGCACACATCTGTATTGAGTACACTGTAGTTAGATTGTATGTTTACCTTAATTCTTGTTAATAAATGTCTTTTATACATACCAGTATGTTTAATATTGCACAACAGTGAATATCTCCAACCTCTACATTGTCAAGAACCCAAAATTCCTTCACCTTAACCAGCTGTTAACGTGGTAATATTTGGTTATAGTTATTAAGTTAATTATTAAAATACAAATTGACAAATCGTTTCCCTTCCTAGAAGGGTGGTGCCCTGCTATGATCATTATTAATTATTCATGATAGCCAAACCCCAATATTGAGTGCCTTAGTACCCTGGCCCAACATAAATGGTGCCCCGTGTGAGGTACTGTTGGCAATTATTCGTAATTGTGCAAATTAATTTCAGCATACTTTTGGCCAAAGATAAAGATACCTTTTAACAACTTTTAGACTCGCATAAGACTTTACGTTCAATCCCATTAGTCTACCCCAAGAGTAGATGGCCAGTCATACTTACAAACAGGTGGAATGTGGTAATAATTAATTAATTCATAAATCAATTAATATCTTGCCTTGCACAGAGCCTAAACCCAGCCTACCCTGAATTTATTAACAAGTTGAATTTTAGTGAGTGTTGGTATGAGATAGATTCTCTATTGAAGGACAGGTGTGGTTCACACACCTCCTGTAGTGAAAGGTTAACGCCCTCTACAGTTAGAAAATGGGAATAATTGCCAGCCAACCTAAGCTCCTGGGAATGGAGTCAGCTCATCAACCTAATCTGAGAGACCGAGGGTAACAGTTACCTGACATCCCATCTCTCTGATATAGACCATGAAGAGACATGTAGTTTATCCTCCAGAAGATATTTTGCCCATTGTTCTTTTCACGTCGTGATGCATGACTCTTCCATCTGTGCCTGTCTCTCCGAAGGGGGGACCAGAAGACCGCAGTTTTGCTCAGCCCCTGCCTTTCCACCAGAGATAACTGTTGCACGTGATGCACCTGCCTGGACACCACAGTGTCCCCACTTTGAAGTGCTTGAGTTCCTTGCTCAAGACCCTGAACATTTTGGTCCAGACAGTTGTGATCATAACACCAAAATTACGTTGGGGATTAGGACCATGCCCTAATTGATTTGTGATTCAAACCAAAGGAAGAAAGTTAAATTTGTATGGAAAACAAGCTCTAAAGCTGTCCATAAGTTTATCCAGTCACAACCTCCCACAGTCAGAGATGACTATTCAGAGCTCCGTCAAGCACTGCTAGAAGAATTCTCTTCTACTGCTGATGAGATAGACATTCACACAGTCGGAGCTGTAGAAAGCCTTACTTATTATGGTCCAGCAGTATGATCAGCCAATAGACTGCACAGATGGTGATTGCAGCATCTCTGAGTGCAGCTTAGAAGATCATAATTCAGCAGACAGTGACAACGCCTCTGTGCCTCTGTTCAGAAGAACTGAAGGCACCTCAGATTCAGAGTTCCTTCCTCACGGAAATAATAACACAGTCCATCCCTGTACTGTCAGTAGGTACTCAGTACTTTACTTTCTTTGCAGGTAAGCAGGCAAACTTGTTGATTTGTTGGCAACAGCAGTTTTCAATTTACTAATAGTCACACCTGTCACTATTAGCTGAGAAAAGACTAAATTCTGATTGGACCCAGACCCACTGTCTAACTTTACACCTGAACCAACTCCTTGGTAGTATTTTGCAATTTATACATGTCCTTATTTAACACAAATGTTAGGACACATTCAGACAATGATACAGCCATTGACTACCAATATGTGATGTGATTCTTCTGCTGCAACATCTGCATGAAGGACAAAGTTGTTATTTCTGTTACGATCAGACCAAGTACCGCATTAAATAATAATTATTCTAACAGGATCCAATGAGTGAACCATAAAACTCTTGGACATTTGGAAATGGTTTTATCATTGTAGGTGCCACTCTCTTCTGCATCTTACCCTAACAATTTACATCACTGACATTCTTCTTTTTCTCGGTAACACTGCTAATAAATGTCAATGTGCTTGTGTGTATTTCAGCTTTCACCTGATCATTTTGTCTTGCTTAGCTAAGATAGTGTCAACCACGGCCTAGTTTCCCTTCCTAGAAGGGTGGTGCCCTGAGGTGATCTAGTAATTCAGATCTAATTATTTAACTAGAAAAGTCCTGCAGAAATTTTGACTGTGCCGATGATGTGTGCGTGGTTATGTGAATAGCTCTCGTTAAAATCAAATGTATTCAATTGCTACAATTATATATATAAAAAAAACATTTGTCTGTACTCTGTTGTTCCTGAGATAGGCCTCACACATTAGACACCTTGCCCAACCGGGATTCGAACCATGCCCTCCCGTGTGATACTCCGTTATTAACCGCTCAACTATCCGACATTAATGTCATCTACAACCATGAACATTTACGTTGTAAAATTTCCACATTATGTTTTGATTTCAGTGCTGGTCTGTTGACTGTGATAAGCTCCCACTAGCGTCGCGGCGAATTAGCCAGCGGCTAACCCCACTAGCCTCCGCGTTAGCTCGCGGCTACTCCTGCGGGCCTGCAGTTAACTGGCGCTAGCTCGCTAACATACATGAGCTATGGTTGAAGGCTAGCCGTCGGCTAAATCATTGGGCAGCTAGCAGTTAACGTCTGTAAGCACCTAATAAGATGACGGAAACATTTCAGGGATGTTCTGTCAGGAGTTGAATGTGGTGTTCTGGCTCCCCATTGTAATACACTGACAGACCCTAATGTTTTGGCAGATCCTGACTCTTTTCCCTCCACTTTCTCTGCACACCTGTGCTGTGTCTGCTCGTCAGGGGCCGTTGCCATGGTCACCAGGGACACCTGCTGCTGGCGTCTCCTTCTCTCTCTCACCTCTGGATGAGTCAGAGGAACGTCGAAAAAAAAGTGAACCCCAGTCGGAGCCCTCCGAACAAATGCGCATAAATCAAAAACTACAAGTCCTATCGGGAAAACGAACACACTGTGAGCGTTGGCCGAGGGTTTTCTACAATTTAGTGATGTTCCCACGCGCGTACTGCCAAAATTGTGGTCGTAGTCGTTTTAGAAAGAAAATATGCGACGAGAAAAAACGTCGAGAACTCCCTCTCGGTTTTCCACATACACACATATGGGGAAAAATTTGAAAAGCTGTCGACGCACTCCTCGCTCGGAGGAGCCTGCAGTCCAAACCGTACATCCCACGCAAATAAAACACACATCATCAAATCCCTACGTTTTTATATAGTTTTTATGTCTGTACTCCAAAACTGTTGCCGCCACGTGAGGTTGAAACCTTTTTTTTTTCAGATTTTCAACAAAATTCTGAACCTACAGTGGATGCTAGAGTGCGCCCATAGGGCCCCATTATAAACGATTTTTTTTACTTTTTTCCAAAAGTCCACCAAAACGTAAAAGGTATTGAAACGTCATTTTCGGGAAAATGAAGCTACACTTCCCGTGCCTCGTACAAACTTCCAAGCATTTTTGGAAGTTTGTACAATGCATTGCAATGGGAGCCAGTGCATCGGCACAGATAATAATAACTATTTGTGATAATTATTCATGACAGCCAAGCCCCACTATTGAATGCCTTTCTACCCAGGCCCAACAGTCCTCTCACCTCTGAGCTTTGCTCTGGTTCAGGGTGCTTGTAGAGGGACGGACCCCTTCCTGTCTGTCCTCATTCTGGTCCATGCTGCTGGATTCACATCAGCTCACACTTTGTCCTTCACCTGCAGAGGAAACACACATCATTCATGTGAACATCCACTGAAACCATCTCAGCTGCTCCTCTTCTTTGCTTGAAGCTTCTACTATCAGTCCACTAGATGGAGCCATGGAGGACACACATGATGCCTTCACTGACACTCAGTCTGTCTCCATTTCATCAAGCTCCTGTCTACATAAAGACACAGACAGTCAGAGCTCAGGCCTCAGTCACTGCTGCTTATTAATGATTAACCTCCTTCATCCAGACGACTCTGAGCTTTGACTCAGGGAAACAGACTGTGGAGCTACAACTAGACACAGAACACACCTTCACCTCTTCACCATCAAAATATTTTCACGTTCAGCTCTGACTCTTAAAGAAGAAAATATTCACAACTACTTCATTACCTTCAGATGGAGGCTGACACGGAGAAAATCACCTGGGACATGATCCAGGTGAAACCAGGAAACACTCTGAGCTGCTGGAGGAGACGCAATAAACCAAAGAAACAGGAAGAGGAAGTTAAAGTAAAGTAAATAAAACCACAACTGTCGATCGTAATTAAACCACACCAACCAATAGAATAGTTGCCGTGGTAATGTGTGTCAGTCAGCAGAAATCTGTCAGGATATTCAGTCGTCATTCATTCATCAAACATATCCAACAAGACTCATTTTCTCTCAGCTGGAGTTACTTCAACAGGTGACTACATCAAAGGACATTATTCAGCAGCAGCTAAGTTTCCAGTCATACATTGTCCATTCATTCATGCTTTTGTTTGTCTTTAAAGTTTTATTTCAGGTTTCCAGTTTCAGTTCTTAGAGAGTTCTGTTGACATTTACCTTATCTTGCTGCTTCTGTTATTTTATTACTAATAATTACTAATAATTATTACATTATTATTAGATTACTGATGAACTGGAATCAGTCAATTAAAGTGTCGAGAGATGGGATGAAGTGTTAAGGGGATGACATGAAAGGAGTTGGAAATAATTGGATGAAAGGTTATTAGTAGACAGGTAGTCATGAGAGAAATGGATGTAGGGATGAGAATTGTTGAAGGAGATGGGATGAAAACTGACCAAGTTATTTCCTAACTGTCCACCATGGTTTCTAGAGCATTCAGTCCCTCAGCTCCACACCTTTGGAACATTCTCCCACCTGACATTCAAAACATGTGTAGGAACCTTAGACATATGAGCACGTAAGGAAGAGTAAAGTGGAGTTTTGTTTCTGAGTAAATCAAGACTACATGTCCCAGAATTCTTTGCTTCATTGTTGTTTTTCTGTTTGCTGTAGAAGGAGCCAATGTATTTTAAGTTTGGTTGAGTGATGGACTCTGGGCCAATCAGAAGTGACTTTGTGGGTGGGACTCAAGGTAAAGTGGACTCACCTACATAACATATTTGTCTGCCATATTCTATTTTTTATTTTTTACTTTTTATTCTGTTGTATTTCTTGTATGTTCTGCATCTTGCACTGTTGTTCCCTGCCGGTGTAGTGCCCTAATTTCCCCACGGGGATGAATAAAGTCCTATCTTATCTTATCTTATCTTACCTGTGTGTGATGAACGGTGTGTGCTGTGGTACGGTGGAAAAGTCTTCTAACGTGGTGTTGAAGCATTTTACTGACACAGATACTTTAACGTATTGGTGCAAGTGCTGTTCCTTATGTAAGACTGTCAAAACAACAACATCAAAGCCAGTCTCCACAAACGATTCAGTGTCTCACGATTTTTTTTTTTTTAAACACCTTTTATTGTCTTGTTCAGTTTCCGTAGTGTAGTGGTTATCACATTCGCCTCACACGCGAAAGGTCCCCGGTTCGAAACCGGGCGGAAATATTGTTACGTTTTTCCTCGACTTACATGACTCCAGACTGCATTGTTTCCATATCATCAAGTGGACCAGGGGGGTACTCCAGAAAGGAGGTTTAACAAACACTGAGATGAAACTATATAATATAAACTTAAATGCGTAAGTTTAATATAGCACATTAATGTACGTCAGAGGCACAATAATTCAGTAGATATTATGCTACATATTAACTGCTTTGTAAGATATATCTGGGTGCATCGTCTTAGACATCTCTCATACAGTGTTATATTGTTGAATTGCCATATTGCAACAACGTTCATTAATTTCAAAGCCAATAGGAAGAAAGCAGGTTTAGTTATTTCTTGTACGTTTACTGCATAAACGTAAACAGCATGTTACAGGCGGCAATGTCCCTTTCCTTTAATCTCGAACTACCCAGCATTCACCTGTCTGTGACGTCATCTCATGTCAGAATCAGAATCAGAATCAGCTTTAATGGCCAAGTGTGTACACATACAAGGAATTTGACTCCGGTAACTTTTCTCTCTAGTAAAGTACAGCTTAAATAATTCGGTGGCTGCTCAGTCTGCAGCCGCTTCCTCATTTTTGAGTTGCCAGGTTTTATTACAAAAAAGTTTAAATTGAAAGTAAGTGGTTGTTTATGTGTAGAGAGTATTTCATACACAATCTGACAACCTGGGAAATGTCAGTCTAACATGGTCTTGCAAATTAGGCTACAGGAGATTTCTGGGAGAAATTACAAAACAGGAGGGCGCTGGGAGATGACTGTGAACATTTATTTTTACTTTGTTTTTGCAAAAGTAGTATCAAAACATTTAACACACTCACACATGGGGGGGGGGGGGCTTTCGATATTTTTTTTTTTTTTGTGATTTTAATAAGCAGATGACACATTTCTGAGCGTGACTCGACTAAATCAATGTCAAAACATCCTTGAGGTTAAGAGTGGAAGAAAGAGAAATAGAGTGGGTATTACTATACTCATGATCAGTGGTGGCTGGTGATTTTTTGTGATGTTCACATACAAACGAAGCATTCTGACAAAACAATAAAGACACAAGTTAACATTCTCTCCCTGTGTCTGAGGCCCTATGTGTGTTTGTGAGAAAGTGGATGTGAATCTAAAATGGGTGAGTGTGTTACAGCCAATCTATTGTGTTGGTAACTTCACTCATAAATCTACAGTCAAACATGATAAAATACCAATATAATATGTGCAACCTTTTATGTATGGTTGTTCAAGACACACTGAAGGCATGATGCCACCATTTGCAGAGAACTACACAATATGTACACTTGAAAGGGGTGGGGTGGTGGTGTGGGGTTGTGAGGGCCGCTGTAACCCAGTGTCCATCCTCACGGGAAGGGGGGACAGGGGTCCAGTCCAGTCAGTTATTTGGCTCGCCCCCCCATTCCTGTCCCTGCTCAGCCGCAGCCAGTTTCTGACCGTCATCTCAACATCAGCCTCAGTGGAGTTTTGTTGGGCAGGAACTTTTAACACGACACCTAAACAAAAAAACAATAAAGCAACTGTGACAAAGTGGGCTCATAAATGCCACTTGTCAATTGATACATGTTTATTTCTTTGCCATGTTTAGTTTAGTTCTTTGTCTGTTATGTATGCCATGAATCATAGTGCAAGACACATAACTATCCCGGGTTTGTTTGGGTTTAGCATTATATTTGGTTTACATGATTATCACCTTTAATACCTGGTGAAACAATAAGGACAAACAAGCATGGTTGATGTTTCAGTTATTTTTATTTGGTTTTCAAGCAGCGTTCCTGAGTTACAGAGTTAAAATGATTTCCTTTGTCTGAATTACTTACCTCCTTACATGTGCAGGGAACCGGTGTGGTTGAAAGAGGGCGGCCCCACAATTCCCAGGCTTTTATGCACTGGATGACATCATCAGTGATGTCATGGGTCATACCATGTTGGGAGGGGGGAATGTAATATTGTATATTATTTGTAAGTCTCTGATCAGTAGAGATATGGAGATCTGGCATGAAGGGTGATATTGGACCGTAGTCAGAACTATGAGTAATAGTTGGTTAGGATTCTGTGTGTCTGGTATGCAGTAGAGCTGAACTGTTTAATGTGATGACCCCTGTAGTGGAGGATGGTAATGTCGTAAGGTACCTGACTGAGGGACAGGTAGGAAGATAAGTAGTAGTCTTTTGGGAGACCAGGGGGGGAGGGAGAACAGAGGGAGCACAGCAGCTACCAGGGCTGTCCCTTTATTTGAGTGTTATTATGAGTTCATCCTCAGTTACTTGTATTGATACTTTGTTTAGTTTATTTTTGTTTTTTTGTGTTATTTTTTTGCACATTCCTGGGAGCACTGTTAATAAAATGCCCACCAACGGGACCTACAATGAAGCCTTCTGAGTCTGCCTCCTACTTCCTTAACGACCCTTGGTTACGCTATCTTACAGCAACAGAGAGAAAAAATAAGACAGTAGTACAAAAGTCTGTATCTTCGTTTGATTGTTTCTATAAAGACAATTCAGAAAAGTCAGAGCATTTTACAAAAAAACAAACAAAAAACCTTAAGATAATTGGTTGAGAATAGTGTGAGGACAGTATATAAATGAGAACAACTAACCCCTCACTGCTTCCCAAGCGCCACTGTAACAGGCAGCTCACTGCTCTGGGTTAGTGTGTGCTTCACCTCACTGTGTGCTCTGTGTGATTCACTAATCATGGATGGGATAAATGCAGAGACCACATTTCCCTCACGGGATCAAAAGAGTATCTATACTCTATATATAGGTGTATTATCTGACGATAAATCAGGGCATTTGTGCTTTAGAGATAGACACACACGGGACATACCACTTCCTTCTTAAAGGTACTGTCAGTCTGAAGTTTTTCGTCAAACTTTTCCAGGTCTTGCAGGGTAAGCAGCAGCAGCATGTTCAAATTCAAGTCATCATGGGGAACAGAATTATTTTTTTGCAGCAATTTGATGACATAATCCATTTTGAGCTGCAGTTCTCCGACCTGCTCCAAAAGGAGCCTTTCAACAGCTGGGGAAAGTACAGGAAGAAAATATACAAAATGATACAAATAAACAATTAAAGTAGGTTGCAGTAGGCAAGTCTTATAAAACTAACTTTCTGTCATATTTGCTGAAACTGACCCTATGTTCAAATTGTAATGAAGCAGGCAGAGGTCTCAAGTAACGAAGTACAAATACTTTGTAACTGTACTTAAGTAGATTTTTCAGGTATCTGTACTTTACTTGAGTATTTCTTTTTCTGAAGACTTTTACTCCCTACATTTGTACACAAATATCTGTACTTTCTACTCCTTACATTTGAAAAACAGGCTCGTTACTTTTTTAACCTCCATGGATGACAAGACGTAAAAGACGTGACATGATTAGAGCATCGGACTAGAGACGGAAAGTCGATGTGCGTCCTGTGTTCTTCTTCTAGTGTTTTGAACAGGCAGCCTGTTGATCAGTTTGAGCTCTGCTGCCACCTAGTGACTGGAAGCTTGTTTATCGTTCAAGCATCAGTAAAGACACTAACTGAAAGTCCACCTGACCCCACTATTTGAGAACTACTGGTCTAATGTGAAAAAAACAAACAAACTCAGGTATGGTTTGGTTTCTGTTGCTATCATTAGCTTTTTGAGGATTTTTTGGAAGCTAGTTTACAACGTTAGCAATGCTATGGGAAAACACTGTTTTGATAGTCTAGCTAACACTAGCTAGTGGTTTAAAAATAACAATAACCCTCAGTTTATTATTAAAAATGAATCGTTCGCAGGGAGACCGTTTTGGGCTTTAATGGAAAGGGGGGAGGGACTGAGAAGTTGTCGATGTTCAAATTTTGTCCTGGATCTTCAGAAATTCTGCGTACTGCACCTTTAACAAGCAATGCTCATAATACAGTAGTGTACTGACAACAGCAGAGAAACCTGTCCAAAATACCTGTGCATCCAGCAGGAGCTGATTTGGGAAACCTTTGACCTGTGGAAAACAGAAAAAATATAACACAGAAATACAATGTATGAAATGTGTCTTGTTTTTTAATAAAACTGTGTGTGTTTTCAGATAGTAGTTGAATTCTACCCGAATACGCGCTTTAACTAAACTCTTAAAGAGCAATACACAATCATAATTCTGCCCTCGGTCCATCTTCACTTTTCTACTTTAATAAATTGACAACTTCGCTTGGTCAAAGAAGAAATTAAGCAGCAGACCTTTCTTCTTCTTTTTTTTTCCATAAGGGAAACCAAAAAGAAACATCTGTTCAGTAAAAGACTCTCTGAACAAAACTAATAAGGTGCTCAGTTTTAAAATAAGGACACCAATCTGGAACATTTTACAAAACAATGAAAAACAGTCTCTCTTACCAAACAAAAAGGACACTCATCAGAAACTGCAGGATTTATCTCTGCAACAAAAGCATCCACTGCCACAATCCCATGTAAAATGCACCATTGCAGATCACCAACGTTCTTAGTCAATGGTGGTTTGTAAAGCAAGCTCCATACAAGTTAAACATTAGACGAAACCCTTAAATGATCCCTCCAAGGCGTGTCTGTGCTGCTTTTTCATTTGTCTTTGTTTAAAGACTTGACACACTCCTGCTAGATTTCTTTCCCACTCACAGAGTCCAGTGGCAGCCACCGTCAGCTTCCAGCAGAAACCCCATATGTTCACAGTCTGGAAGTTTTGACCTAAAGCACAACCTGGGGAAAGAGTCAGTCTCATCAAGTGTTAAATGTCCATTAAGCCATCTTGTTATCAATCCTCTATCTTCCTCTGGTACTTCTGTCTTCACTTCTTTCTTCATAGACTAAAATGTGTCTTACTTTGAGGGATCCTGTGTGGGAGGCCTGGACGATCCCGTTGGGACACTTGAAACACAAAGATTAAAAAGGTTAAAACAAAGAGTAATTTGATTCTTTCAGGTAATCAGTGTCTGATCATATTAGACCCTGCAAGGCCAAACCAGTCGCTTTGTGCACGTTGCTATTTTGAGAAAACCGCGATAAACAAACAGGTTAAAATGTCGAATTGTACCTTTTCGCATAATTCCACAGTACACAGTCTAGACTTTCAGATTTATTTTCAGATCTCTTCTGGCGTATCATGACGGAAGAACCAAGCAAACTTTGTATGCGGTTATCTTAGCGATACGTTTTGCAATAATAATGACAATGAATGACACAGTCAGCTGATACCTCAACACCCCATGTCCTGTTTGCATATGTCTGTGTGAATGTTTTTCTTGTGACTGGAGCCAAATTTCTGTAACTTTGTGTAACAGATTTTATCTTATATGATGTTATACATATCGTTGGAAAGCTTAGTTTATGGCCGTTCATGTTCATTTTGTAAATATTACCCAAGCGACTGGTTTGGCCTTGCAGGATCATATATCGGATTCAGTCAGAATGGCGTATGAATGAGGGCAGCCTAGCAGCCTTTTTGCACTCGGCTGCTAGTTTGATTGCAGGAGTGATGACTTGATGACTAGACTAGACTGGACAGGTCATGTAACCGCACTGAGTGTCTGTGTGTGACACAAGCTTCTTTACAGACTCTGTTCTGTGTCTGCGTGTTAATTAACTTACAGTCAGGAGAGCACATCCCTTCATCACTGGGTGTCTCTTGCTGCACTAGGAAATACAGAAAAAGGGCCCGTTACACAAATAACAGCATCACCCAGATCCAACTAACAGAGCTAAACGAGTGACCCCACACCAGTGGTTCTAAGACGTTTTCTGTCATTTTTGTCATTCTTCATTTTGTGTAGGACTGTGCTGTGTATTTTGTGTGTGTGTGTGTGTGTGTGTTCTCCATCTGCACGCTACATAACTTACGTTCAGAAGAGCCCAACCCTTCATATTCAGCTTCCTGCTGCCAATTAACAGTTGTCACTATGAAATGATAAACTTAGATGGTGAAACTGCCAAACAGGAAGTAGGCTTTATGCTCTCAAACTTTTCAAGTGTGCTTACAGCCACAAGTCTAAAGACCCAACACATCACATATTTAATGGAAACTTACATTCAGTAAGAAGGTCCTCATTCACTGATGTAATCACTTAAAAGGAAAAATACATTAATGTTTGTTCCACACAGTTTGGTTTCTGCTTTCCCTGCATATTGGTGGAGGTTTCCTCCTGCTGACTGGCCTCCAATGGCCAAGATCAAGCTTCATTTTAATATTAAGTATCTGACCCTAAACCATTTGCTATTGAATTGCTCTGAAATTTATACTTTTACTACCTCAGTCTGGTAAAATGTAAAATATCTTACTATCGTTAGTCCTCTGAAGGAGCTCTGGAAGAGGACGGCGTGGAGGCTGCTGCAACAGTCCTTCGTTATTATCTGGTGTCACTAGAAAATACAGAAAAACTAAATTACTGGAGTGAACAGTAAGTCAAGTTTATTACAGTTAGACAAACTAATGTCAATGGGCTGAGTAACTGACACACATTTCTATCAGCAGCAACTGTGTGAGTTTGTGTGTCAGTGTGTTCTATCTTACAGTCGGGAAAGCCTTCAGTCCTTAGCTGTGATTAACGTTAGCTGTGATTAACGTTAGCTGTGAAGCCTGTAGCTACTGTTTCCCGTTATAGCGTAGTAAATATAATGAGCTAAGATAATGCATTGTGGAATCTTCAATCTACCAAGTCACCTCCTGGTGCATCCTTGATAAAACCTACGATTCAAGAACACTTCCGGTGATGTCACATCCTGTTTCTATAGCTTCAAATAACAAATTAAAACAAACTCAAACGGTCCCATCCACTAACATGGAGGGGGTTTATGCTCTGTACTGCATGCAGCCACCAGGGGGAGCTCTCCTTACTTCACTTCTGACATCTATCTTTATTTACAGTCTATGGTACTGTATTTATGTATTATGAATTTATTTTGTATATTTTGTCAGTGAAGCATGTTCAAGATTTACTAGTTGTTTTGGATCAACAGTACAGTTTCAAAGGTCTTGCTAAACTGAATACAAACCAGAAATCGTATCCACATTCCTACATTTTATCTTATTTGGCCTTCTGCTATTCATCATTCCCTCATGCCGCCATTTCATCATGGGACGTTTTCAACTGGTACGAGGCAGAAAAAAGCTGTGCGTTCAGACTGTAAATTCATGGTGCACATATAACATGTATGACCATGTCTCTATTACTCTTCTGCAACAGGCTACCGTTAAGTATTACTGAGCCCATGTTTTGCAAAGCTTTCTAAAATCTTCCGTTGTTTCTTATTTAACACTTTGTCATGTCTGGAAAATCAATAAAGATGTAGACTGACACATGACTTTTTTTCAATATTAAACAGTTTTTTAAGAAAATCAACCAAAAAACAGCAAACAGTTAGGTATGTGAAAGTATCCAGTGCAGCAGACACTGCAGATAATTGACGTAATACGTGCAGTAGTGATGGGAGGTGCAGGTCTTTTTAAAGATTTGACTCTTTTTGTTTGGCTCCCTTAGAAGAGCCGGCTCTTACGGCTCCCTGATTCCTCATCATTTAGTTTCACTTGAAGCCTCATATTTTAGCCTAATTTAGCAAATATGAATGGTTTGTGTGTTGGTAAGCAATTTCCCTTTGTTGTTTTCAGCTCTGTTGCTATGTGTGTACCATGCTTGTACAACAATACTTGCTGTCTTTGGAGTGCGTGTTACCCTCTTCATTTTTAACACAATGGTATGATCCTAGTCTGTCCTTGCATATGATTGGTGCATGGGGTGCCTATCAAAATAAAGTCTGCCTGCATGGATTCTCAGGAGAAGCCTAAGGTTCAGCTCTTCCCAATGAGTCGACTCGTTCGCAAACAACACATCACTAGCGAGGAGCAGCTTTTATGAAATTTAATTGTGTTGCAGTAAAACAATTCCAGCGACATGTTCAATGCAGTTATGTTTAATAATAAAGAACAAATTATGAATCTTCTTTCATCCAACTGCTTACTGGTTCTGTTCTGTTCTGTTCTCCCAACATTACGATGTAGAGTGCCCTGAGATTACTTCTGATAAAAGTTGTATTAACCTCAGTTTCCTTATTGTTCACTCAGCAAACGTGGTCATGTTCAGAACATTAGCATTTAAATAATGTAAATGAGTCAGATGCTAAGTTCAGCTGCATTCTATCAGCTCAGGGAGACTGGCCAGGTGTTCCCAATTGCTCCAAATTAGAGGCGCTGTCCACTGAGGTACCTGCTGTGATGCCCCTGTGGGCATGTGTGGGTGTGCTCACATTCTCTGAGGCTAATTGCAGTAACTCGAGGCACCTGTGTCCGTTGCCCAGGAGTCTTTAGCTGCCACCACTCTTTCAGTTTAAAAGAGGCTGTGTGAGAGATCACGCCCCTCTCCAGACAGGCTTACTCTCTGTTTCCCTCTTGCAGGTTCCTTCGGTGTGGTTCCCAAGCCGACCCTTTGTTAATTATTTAAATAAATAAATAAATAATTGTTTCCTTTTCCTGTAGCTGATGTGGTGTGTCTCCTTTTTGTTGTGGCCACTTGAGCCAGGCCCTAACAAATGGGGGCTCGTCTAAACTTGTGAAAGTTTTTAGGAACATTGGGGCGCAGGGTGCAGACTGACTGGGATAATAACAGCCCTTAGGTGGATTGAAGAGGTTAATCTGTACAGACTCTATGGCAGCTTTACATCGTCTAGATACAGGTCACTCTTCAAGGGAAGATTTGATTATTGAAATTAAACATCTGTTACTACAACTCAGGAACCTTGGAATCATTATTCAGTTTTGTTGGGTTCCTGCTCACATAGGCATTAAAGGGAATGAAGAGGCAGATAAAACTGCAAAAGAGATGTTGGAAAACAAATACATAGGAATTAGTGTTCCAATATGAAAGGGAGAAGTCAAATCCATTATCAAATTAGTAATTATACAAAAATGGCAAAGGGAATGGGATGCAAAGGCTGATGCAAGACACTACCATACAAATCAGAAGAGTGACATTGAAAAGGGTTAATTCACTGAGGCTAAGCAGAAGAGAAGAAGTGGTTTATAGACTTAGAGTAGGACATACAGGATTAAACGCTGGATTATGCACAGTATGCCAAGTCAGAGAAGATGTAGATCAAGTACTTTTTAAATGTGAGAAAATATAATGATAATAGAATAATCTGGCAAGAAATGGAAGGGGAGAAGTCAGTTAATGAAATTCTGGAAGAAAAGGGCACGACAAGTGAGAGACTGAAAGCTTTATTTATTTAATGAAAAGAAGAAGAACAGGATGATGTTTGCCAAAAAAAAAATCAAAGCAAGTTGGAATATGGACCCCCAAAGAAAGAGGAAGGTCTCCACCGTGTGGGACCATTTTGATCTTATATCGGCAAATAAGGGATTTGTTTTTATTTCATCCAGTTGCTCTTAGTTTCCACTTGATCTGTCAGAATTCAAATCAGTTTCAAAGGGACTCTTAGTTTAAATTACTCATTTTATTTTCTGCTGCATTTGTTTCACTGAACTATCTCACATAAATAAAAGCACCTCCTCAATGCTGAGACACTATAGAGCTAGGCATGAAAATGAGGAGGCCACAAATACACCTGCAATAAACACAGGTAGGCCTGAACAGGCATAAACAGACATTTTACAACTTCCTCATGGTCACTTTTGTTATTAATGAATACATATGTTGTTGTTATTATTTCATTTTTGACCATCAAGCTTCCAGGAAGCATGTGGTGGACCAGGCCATAGTAAATGTCATCATCAAGGACTGCCAACCCTTCAGCACGGTTGAGAGTGAGGCCTTCAGGGAACTCCTTCAGGACCTTGAGCCGTCATATGTTTTACCAACCAGAAAGGTTTGTATAGAAAAGGTCTACAGAAGTAATTCTATTTAATTAATGTGACGTAGAATTTAAATATATTGACGTGCTTTTGGCTTAACTTGGTTTAATTTTCAGACTATCCAAGAAATGGTGGCCAAAAAATATGAGGAGGAACGAGAATGAGTAAAAATGGAAGTACAGCAAGCTGTGGCAGTGAGTGTAACAGCTGACATGTGGACATCTGTGAATATGGATGCTTACTTGGCTCTAACTTGTCACTTGGACGCCAGCATCGTCAGTCCCATGTGAGCAGGTGTTCTCTAAAGCTGGAGAACAGGCATCCAAAACATCACTAACCTATGTACACATTGACTTTAACACTGTTAACACTGGTGTTTAAGCTACAGAAACTGCACAGAGCATTGCACCCCATATATTGGGGCGAGACAAATATCTTTTAAAAATACTATTAGCAGCTAGTAAGAAAACCGTAACTCGAGGCTGGCTGCGGACCGCACCTCCGACGGAGTCAGACTGGGTCGATGTTGTGACTGATATCCAAAATATGGAAAGGATGACCTTTTCGTTAAATCTACAGACTGATAAATATTTGCACTATTGGGAAAAATGGATTGTGTACATGTCCGAGGGCGACGCTCACTGAACCATCATTGTATTTGTAACTCCACCAGTATAACGTTTGAATGAATGTATTGTATAGGTGACCAACTGTTTGCTCTATGTTTTTCTATATGTTGTCTATGTTCCTTTTATAAAAATAAAGTACAAAAAAAAAAAAAAAAAAACTGCACAGAGCTTAAACACCTCTGCCATGGAATCTAGTTTGAACAAACATCTCCACAACAACAGGAAGGACTGTTGATGCTGGCAGGTTGACATGTGTCTGAATCATTCATGAGGGACTGGACTTGATTTGTTGGAGCTCTGTGAAGAGTTGAAGTGCAGCTCTGTTGATGGTTTTAAATGGAGACCATGTGGATGAAGCTCTCCTCTCCACCTCCCAGTAACATGGTCCAATCAGAGTCTGCTTCAACCTCTGGATCATCAGGACACAGCTCATCCTCTCACAACACACACCGTCCTGTTTACTACCATGAGTCCCAGCTGTAGAGAGGAGGAGAAAGAAGAGAGGAGGTGAAGGAGTGTTTCCAGAGTCTCCCTTCATCATCACATCCAGTAGAAAGAGCAGCAGGGACTTCAGTCCTGTTCAGAGCAGCAGTGGAGCAGCTGTGGAGCTCAGCCAGCTTCCTTTCAGCTTCATGTTAACGTGTTGGAGTGAACACACACAGACCTGCAGAGACTTTTAGCATCAAGTCTGTTTCCTCTGCAGATTTGACT
>SRSE01000915.1:0-38441 GCA_005024645.1 Planiliza haematocheilus | reverse complement strand
ATCGATTAGTCCCATCTTTACGTAATTCATCATTGACTTTTTCCTCTGTATAGTATTCACAATTGATTTTAATGTTATTAAAAAAATTTCTTTCAGGGTCTATGTCTTGATCAAAATCATGCATATTTATATAAAGTAAATGACCCAACACATAGCATCAAAAATACTGCAAAGATAAATTAATCCCGCACATACTATCAAGATGAGCACATAACACACTGCATCTAAGTAAAAAGGAGATAATGTAGTCCAGCACACATCTTCGAGATAACAATCAGAGTCATACCAATAATAGGTCACTTTTCTTATTGGTCCCCAGTTCACAGAACTATGTGGGGAGGTACAAGTGTCCATTGGTTGATCAGTCCTTAGCCACGCCCGTTGTGGGCACACACTTCGCACATCCCAGGCGAGATGTTTGTGCACCCTCGGTGTTTCCGGCACCCATTTACCATTTCCATTCCACACACTCACATATACCCAAGCACAGTTACGCAGTGGCTCCCATACGCACCACAACACTCCACCCGCACTCTCCAGTACGCATACATAGTTGATCATCCACTTACACATCCACACGTTCATGCGCATCCATACACAATTCTGCAGTTGCTCCCACACACACACCTTCGCACCACCATTCACCACACCAGAGTCAAAGGTTATTGTTAACAAAGAGAAAAAAATATTTAGTCCCAGAAAAAAAGAACAGAGATCTGTAAAAAATAAAATATCAGAGAGAAAAAAGTGTTCAGTCTCAGGAAAAAAAGCGGAAGTTTGTGAAAAATGTGATGCAAAAAAGAAAAAAGTGTTTAATCTCAGAGAAAAAGCAGAGATCTGTAAAAGATCTAATATCAAAAAGAACAAAGTATTTAGTCTCAGAGAAAAAGCAAGGGCACAAGCCCCAAAGGTCCCCACCTCCGTCCCTTCTCCCGGTCTGAAAACACTTTGAAATTTTAACCGCACCGGGAGAAGGGCACAAGCCTCTAGCTCCTCTCTTCGCGCCCCTGGTAGTCCAACCACCCTCTAGACTTAGAACATTTCCCTCTGCCTCCTCTCTTCGCGCCCCTGGTAGTCCAACCACACTCTACACTTAGACTATTTCCCTCTGCCTCCTCTCTTCGCGCCCCTGGTAGTCCAACCACCCTCTACACTTAGAATATTTTCCTCTGGCTCGGCTCGGTTCTGAGGAAGGGCACAAGCCCCAAAGGTCCCCAGCTCTGTCCCTTCTCCCGGTCTGAAAACACTTTGAAATTTTAACGGCACCGGGAGAAGGGCACAAGCCTCTAGCTCCTCTCTCCGCGCCCCTGGTAGTCCAACCACCCTCCACACTTAAAATATTTCCCTCTGCCTCCTCTCTTCGCGCCCCTGGTAGTCCAACCACCCTCTACACTTAGAATATTTCCCTCTGCCTCCTCTCTTCGCTCCCTGGTAGTCCAACCCTCTACAGAATCAGAATCAGAATCAGCTTTATTGGCCAAGTATGTGCACATACAAGGAATTTGACTCTGGTAACTTTTACTCTCTGGTACAGTACAAACTTAAATAGCGAAATAAGAATAAAATAAAACACAATAAAATAAATCTCAATCTGTACATATAAAATATAGGTAATATATACACCGGGGTTATTGTACAGTGAATATTTACAGGGCAGAGTCATTATTTATTGTTCATGTGGATGGTCTCTCGCTCTGTGACTGCTCAGAGTTCATCAGAGCGACAGCCCGGGGGAAAAAACTGTCCTTGTGGCGGGTGGTTTTGGCGTACAGTGCTCTGTAACGCCGGCCTGAGGGGAGGAGTCTGAACAGTTTGTTACCAGGGTGTGAGGGGTCTGTGGAGATTTTCCTGGCCCGCTTCCTGACCCGGGACCGGTACAGGTCCTGGATGGAGGGAAGATCGGTGCCAATGATCCTCTCTGCAGGCCTGACTGTTCTCTGCAGTCTGTCCCTGTCATGCCTGGTGGAGGATCCAAACCAGACAGTGATGGACGTGGTCAGGACAGACTGGACTATTGCAGTGTAGAATATGATCAGCAGCTCCTGAGGCAGGTTGAACTTTCTGAGCTGGCGCAGAAAGTACAGCCTCTGCTGGGCCTTCTTCCTCACGGAGTCTATGTGGGCGGACCACTTCAGGTTCCGTGAAATTGTGGACCCTAGGAACCTGAATGAGTCCACTTCTTGGGAACCGGGATGATGGTGGAGCGTTTGAGGCAGGAGGGGACCACGCACAGCTCCAGGGAGTTGTTGAAGATCTGAGTGAAGATGGGAGCCAGCTGGTCAGCACAGACTTTTAGGCAGGACGGAGACACTCCATCGGGTCCCGGGGCCTTCCTAATCCTCTGTCTCTGAAAGAGCTGACGCACATCCTGTTCGCAGATCCTCAGCGCAGGCAGGGGGTCGGGTGTGGTTTGTGGAGCTGCAAGGCCTTTTGTGATGGAGATGGTGGGGGAAGTGAAAGGTGTGAAAGTCCTTTCAAACCTGGAGTAGAAGTCGCTGAGGTCCTCTGCCAGGCGGGGGCTCCCCACAGGGTGGGGGGATGGTCTCCTGTAGTTGGTGATGGTCTGCAGGCCTTTCCAAACTGTAGAGGTGTCGTTGGCAGAAAAGCGGTCCTTCAGCTTCTCACTGTACTTCCTCTTTGCTGCCTTGATCTCCTTTGTCAGCTTGTTCCTGGCCTGCTTGTACAGGTCTCGATCCCCACTCCTGTAGGCCTCCTCCTTGTCCTGGCGTAGCCGTCTCAGTTCTGCAGTGAACCATGGTTTGTTGTTGTTGAATGTGCAGAAGGTTTTGGTCTGCACGCACATGTCCTCACAAAAGCCGATGTAAGATGTCACAGTGTCGGTTAGTTCATCCAGGTCTGAGGCTGCTGCTTCAAAGACGCTCCAATCAGTGCAGTCAAAGCAGGCCTGTAACTGCATCTTTGACTCGTCTGTCCATCTCTTCACAGTTTTCACTGCAGGCTTAGCAGATTTCAGCTTTTGCCTGTAGGATGGGATGAGGTGGACCAGGCAGTGGTCAGAAAGTCCCAAAGCAGCACGGGGGACAGAGCGATATGCGTCCTTTATTGTGGTGTAGCAGTGGTCCAGAGTGTTCATGTCCCTGGTGGGACACGTCACGTGCTGTCTATATTTTGGCATTTCGACCTTTAGATTTGCTCTGTTAAAATCCCCGAGAATGATTAGCAGAGAGTCCGGGTGTGTTTTCTCCACGTCTGTAATCTGGTCGGCGAGGTGATGTAACGCCTCCGTTACGCACGCCTGCGGTGGAATGTACACACCGACCAGCACAAACGATGCGAACTCCCGCGGTGAATAAAATGGTCTACAGTTTATGAAGAGTGATTCCAAGTGAGGGCTGCATAACTTCTTAAGCACTGTGACATCTGTACACCAACCTTCGTTAATGTAGAAGCACGTTCCTCCACCCTTTGACTTCCCAGACAGTTCCATGCAGCGGTCCGCACGGAACAGCTGGAAGCCCGGCAGCCGTAGTGCGCTGTCAGGTTTCAGTGAAGCACAGGGCGGCTGAACGGCAAAAGTCTGAGTTCTTGGTTAGGAGAAGAAGCAGTTCATCCATTTTGTTAGCCAGAGAGCGGACGTTTCCCAAGTGTATGGACGGGAGAGCGGTGCGCAATCCCCGCTGTCGCAGCTTGACTAATTGGGCCTTTGTGAAAGGCTCAAAAAGATACCCCAAAGGGACAGAGAGGAGGAGAAGGACAGGAGGAAAAACATCGTCATCCCCTACGTGGCTGGAGTGTCCGAGAAACTCAGGAGGATTTTCAGGAACCACCGTATTCCAGTGTACTTCAAACCAGGGAACACACTCAGGCAGAGACTGGTCCACCCAAAGGACAAAACACCCAGGCAGAAACAGAGCAATGTGGTGTACGCCGTTCAGTGCAGTGAGGAGTGTACAGACCTATACATTGGGGAAACTAAACAACCTATCCACAAACGCATGTACCAGCACAGGAGAGCCAGCTCATCAGGTAACGATTAAGCAGTCCACCTACACTTGAAGGACAAAGGACACTCTTTTGAGGATAACAACGTCCAAATCTTAGCCAGAGAAGACAGATGGTTTGAAAGAGGAGTTAAGGAAGCCATCTATGTCAGACTGGAAAAACCTTCACTAAACAGAGGAGGTGGACTGAGCGCTCCAGCTCGTTTTCCGCGCCGGCGTCTCCGTCTAAATCCACAGAGCGCTGCTGCTCCTCCAACCAAAATCTCCAAAAAACAGTCTGGCTGGCTGAAAACCGGTGAAAAACTACACTTAGAAAATTTTCCCTCTGCCTCCTCTCTTCGCGCCCCTGCTAGTCCAACCATTTTTTACACGCAGCCGACCACGGGGCGCCTTCCTCGGCTTGTGCTGGTCAGACATGCCGCTGATTTTTCACGGTCCCCCCCAGCTGGCTCAGCGCACTGCAGCTCAAGCAGACAGGTCCTGATCAGACTCCAGACTGCCTGTTGTGTCACATATAGCATAATGAGAGGCAGAGCTGGTGTAATTTTGCCAGTTTTGCAGGTAAATGTCTTGTGTGCACGAATGCGTCTCTGCTGGCGAGATAAAGCGATTTGGTCATTTCTGCTCAGAACAGCCGGGCTGAGCTCCACCCTGGCTCACAATGCATCATTTTGATCAGTTGCCTCACATATAGCCTAATGAGAGGCAGAATTGGTGTCATTTCTCCAGTTTTGCAGGTACACATGCTGTGTGTGCAAATATCGCTTCTCTCGGCGAGATAAAGCGATTTGGTCATTTCTGTTTAAAACGGCCGTGCTGACCTCCACCCTGGCTCCCAATGCATCATTTTGATCAGTTTTTATTACAATCAGTCCGAATGGGGTGTGGGATGAGGCGGAGGTGCCTGTCCTCGCCTTCCACGGGGGGTGAGTGGAGGCCGAGCGCGCAGCCGAAAACAGTGCGCCTTCCTCGGCTTGTGGTGGTCAGACATGCCGCTGATTTTTCACGGTCCCCCCCAGCTGGCTCAGCGCACTGCAGCTCAAGCAGACAGGTCCTGATCAGGCTCCAGACTGCCCGTTGTGTCACATATAGCATAATCAGAGGCAGAGCTGGTGTAATTTTGCCAGTTTTGCAGGTAAATGTCTTGTGTGCACGAATGCGTCTCTGCTGGCGAGATAAAGCGATTTGGTCATTCCTGCTCAGAACAGCCGGGCTGAGCTCCACCCTGGCTCACAATGCATCATTTTGATCAGTTGCCTCACATATAGCCTAATGAGAGGCAGAACTGGTGTAATTTCTCCAGTTTTGCAGGTACACATGCTGTGTGTGCAAATATCGCTTCTCTCGGCGAGATAAAGCGATTTGGTCATTTCTGTTTAAAACGGCCGTGCTGACCTCCACCCTGGCTCCCAATGCATCATTTTGATCAGTTTTTATTACAATCAGTCCGAATGGGGTGTGGGATGAGGCGGAGGTGCCTGTCCTCGCCTTCCACGGGGGGTGAGTGGAGGCCGAGCGCGCAGCCGAAAACAGTGCGCCTTCCTCGGCTTGTGGTGGTCAGACATGCCGCTGATTTTTCACGGTCCCCCCCAGCTGGCTCAGCGCACTGCAGCTCAAGCAGACAGGTCCTGATCAGGCTCCAGACTGCCCGTTGTGTCACATATAGCATAATCAGAGGCAGAGCTGGTGTAATTTTGCCAGTTTTGCAGGTAAATGTCTTGTGTGCACGAATGCGTCTCTGCTGGCGAGATAAAGCGATTTGGTCATTCCTGCTCAGAACAGCCGGGCTGAGCTCCACCCTGGCTCACAATGCATCATTTTGATCAGTTGCCTCACATATAGCCTAATGAGAGGCAGAACTGGTGTAATTTCTCCAGTTTTGCAGGTACACATGCTGTGTGTGCAAATATCGCTTCTCTCGGCGAGATAAAGCGATTTGGTCATTTCTGTTTAAAACGGCCGTGCTGACCTCCACCCTGGCTCCCAATGCATCATTTTGATCAGTTTTTATTACAATCAGTCCGAATGGGGTGTGGGATGAGGCGGAGGTGCCTGTCCTCGCCTTCCACGGGGGGTGAGTGGAGGCCGAGCGCGCAGCCGAAAACAGTGCGCCTTCCTCGGCTTGTGGTGGTCAGACATGCCGCTGATTTTTCACGGTCCCCCCCAGCTGGCTCAGCGCACTGCAGCTCAAGCAGACAGGTCCTGATCAGGCTCCAGACTGCCCGTTGTGTCACATATAGCATAATCAGAGGCAGAGCTGGTGTAATTTTGCCAGTTTTGCAGGTAAATGTCTTGTGTGCACGAATGCGTCTCTGCTGGCGAGATAAAGCGATTTGGTCATTCCTGCTCAGAACAGCCGGGCTGAGCTCCACCCTGGCTCACAATGCATCATTTTGATCAGTTGCCTCACATATAGCCTAATGAGAGGCAGAACTGGTGTAATTTCTCCAGTTTTGCAGGTACACATGCTGTGTGTGCAAATATCGCTTCTCTCGGCGAGATAAAGCGATTTGGTCATTTCTGTTTAAAACGGCCGTGCTGACCTCCACCCTGGCTCCCAATGCATCATTTTGATCAGTTTTTATTACAATCAGTCCGAATGGGGTGTGGGATGAGGCGGAGGTGCCTGTCCTCGCCTTCCACGGGGGGTGAGTGGAGGCCGAGCGCGCAGCCGAAAACAGTGCGCCTTCCTCGGCTTGTGGTGGTCAGACATGCCGCTGATTTTTCACGGTCCCCCCCAGCTGGCTCAGCGCACTGCAGCTCAAGCAGACAGGTCCTGATCAGGCTCCAGACTGCCCGTTGTGTCACATATAGCATAATCAGAGGCAGAGCTGGTGTAATTTTGCCAGTTTTGCAGGTAAATGTCTTGTGTGCACGAATGCGTCTCTGCTGGCGAGATAAAGCGATTTGGTCATTCCTGCTCAGAACAGCCGGGCTGAGCTCCACCCTGGCTCACAATGCATCATTTTGATCAGTTGCCTCACATATAGCCTAATGAGAGGCAGAACTGGTGTAATTTCTCCAGTTTTGCAGGTACACATGCTGTGTGTGCAAATATCGCTTCTCTCGGCGAGATAAAGCGATTTGGTCATTTCTGTTTAAAACGGCCGTGCTGACCTCCACCCTGGCTCCCAATGCATCATTTTGATCAGTTTTTATTACAATCAGTCCGAATGGGGTGTGGGATGAGGCGGAGGTGCCTGTCCTCGCCTTCCACGGGGGGTGAGTGGAGGCCGAGCGCGCAGCCGAAAACAGTGCGCCTTCCTCGGCTTGTGGTGGTCAGACATGCCGCTGATTTTTCACGGTCCCCCCCAGCTGGCTCAGCGCACTGCAGCTCAAGCAGACAGGTCCTGATCAGGCTCCAGACTGCCCGTTGTGTCACATATAGCATAATCAGAGGCAGAGCTGGTGTAATTTTGCCAGTTTTGCAGGTAAATGTCTTGTGTGCACGAATGCGTCTCTGCTGGCGAGATAAAGCGATTTGGTCATTCCTGCTCAGAACAGCCGGGCTGAGCTCCACCCTGGCTCACAATGCATCATTTTGATCAGTTGCCTCACATATAGCCTAATGAGAGGCAGAACTGGTGTAATTTCTCCAGTTTTGCAGGTACACATGCTGTGTGTGCAAATATCGCTTCTCTCGGCGAGATAAAGCGATTTGGTCATTTCTGTTTAAAACGGCCGTGCTGACCTCCACCCTGGCTCCCAATGCATCATTTTGATCAGTTTTTATTACAATCAGTCCGAATGGGGTGTGGGATGAGGCGGAGGTGCCTGTCCTCGCCTTCCACGGGGGGTGAGTGGAGGCCGAGCGCGCAGCCGAAAACAGTGCGCCTTCCTCGGCTTGTGGTGGTCAGACATGCCGCTGATTTTTCACGGTCCCCCCCAGCTGGCTCAGCGCACTGCAGCTCAAGCAGACAGGTCCTGATCAGGCTCCAGACTGCCCGTTGTGTCACATATAGCATAATCAGAGGCAGAGCTGGTGTAATTTTGCCAGTTTTGCAGGTAAATGTCTTGTGTGCACGAATGCGTCTCTGCTGGCGAGATAAAGCGATTTGGTCATTCCTGCTCAGAACAGCCGGGCTGAGCTCCACCCTGGCTCACAATGCATCATTTTGATCAGTTGCCTCACATATAGCCTAATGAGAGGCAGAACTGGTGTAATTTCTCCAGTTTTGCAGGTACACATGCTGTGTGTGCAAATATCGCTTCTCTCGGCGAGATAAAGCGATTTGGTCATTTCTGTTTAAAACGGCCGTGCTGACCTCCACCCTGGCTCCCAATGCATCATTTTGATCAGTTTTTATTACAATCAGTCCGAATGGGGTGTGGGATGAGGCGGAGGTGCCTGTCCTCGCCTTCCACGGGGGGTGAGTGGAGGCCGAGCGCGCAGCCGAAAACAGTGCGCCTTCCTCGGCTTGTGGTGGTCAGACATGCCGCTGATTTTTCACGGTCCCCCCCAGCTGGCTCAGCGCACTGCAGCTCAAGCAGACAGGTCCTGATCAGGCTCCAGACTGCCCGTTGTGTCACATATAGCATAATCAGAGGCAGAGCTGGTGTAATTTTGCCAGTTTTGCAGGTAAATGTCTTGTGTGCACGAATGCGTCTCTGCTGGCGAGATAAAGCGATTTGGTCATTCCTGCTCAGAACAGCCGGGCTGAGCTCCACCCTGGCTCACAATGCATCATTTTGATCAGTTGCCTCACATATAGCCTAATGAGAGGCAGAACTGGTGTAATTTCTCCAGTTTTGCAGGTACACATGCTGTGTGTGCAAATATCGCTTCTCTCGGCGAGATAAAGCGATTTGGTCATTTCTGTTTAAAACGGCCGTGCTGACCTCCACCCTGGCTCCCAATGCATCATTTTGATCAGTTTTTATTACAATCAGTCCGAATGGGGTGTGGGATGAGGCGGAGGTGCCTGTCCTCGCCTTCCACGGGGGGTGAGTGGAGGCCGAGCGCGCAGCCGAAAACAGTGCGCCTTCCTCGGCTTGTGGTGGTCAGACATGCCGCTGATTTTTCACGGTCCCCCCCAGCTGGCTCAGCGCACTGCAGCTCAAGCAGACAGGTCCTGATCAGGCTCCAGACTGCCCGTTGTGTCACATATAGCATAATCAGAGGCAGAGCTGGTGTAATTTTGCCAGTTTTGCAGGTAAATGTCTTGTGTGCACGAATGCGTCTCTGCTGGCGAGATAAAGCGATTTGGTCATTCCTGCTCAGAACAGCCGGGCTGAGCTCCACCCTGGCTCACAATGCATCATTTTGATCAGTTGCCTCACATATAGCCTAATGAGAGGCAGAACTGGTGTAATTTCTCCAGTTTTGCAGGTACACATGCTGTGTGTGCAAATATCGCTTCTCTCGGCGAGATAAAGCGATTTGGTCATTTCTGTTTAAAACGGCCGTGCTGACCTCCACCCTGGCTCCCAATGCATCATTTTGATCAGTTTTTATTACAATCAGTCCGAATGGGGTGTGGGATGAGGCGGAGGTGCCTGTCCTCGCCTTCCACGGGGGGTGAGTGGAGGCCGAGCGCGCAGCCGAAAACAGTGCGCCTTCCTCGGCTTGTGGTGGTCAGACATGCCGCTGATTTTTCACGGTCCCCCCCAGCTGGCTCAGCGCACTGCAGCTCAAGCAGACAGGTCCTGATCAGGCTCCAGACTGCCCGTTGTGTCACATATAGCATAATCAGAGGCAGAGCTGGTGTAATTTTGCCAGTTTTGCAGGTAAATGTCTTGTGTGCACGAATGCGTCTCTGCTGGCGAGATAAAGCGATTTGGTCATTCCTGCTCAGAACAGCCGGGCTGAGCTCCACCCTGGCTCACAATGCATCATTTTGATCAGTTGCCTCACATATAGCCTAATGAGAGGCAGAACTGGTGTAATTTCTCCAGTTTTGCAGGTACACATGCTGTGTGTGCAAATATCGCTTCTCTCGGCGAGATAAAGCGATTTGGTCATTTCTGTTTAAAACGGCCGTGCTGACCTCCACCCTGGCTCCCAATGCATCATTTTGATCAGTTTTTATTACAATCAGTCCGAATGGGGTGTGGGATGAGGCGGAGGTGCCTGTCCTCGCCTTCCACGGGGGGTGAGTGGAGGCCGAGCGCGCAGCCGAAAACAGTGCGCCTTCCTCGGCTTGTGGTGGTCAGACATGCCGCTGATTTTTCACGGTCCCCCCCAGCTGGCTCAGCGCACTGCAGCTCAAGCAGACAGGTCCTGATCAGGCTCCAGACTGCCCGTTGTGTCACATATAGCATAATCAGAGGCAGAGCTGGTGTAATTTTGCCAGTTTTGCAGGTAAATGTCTTGTGTGCACGAATGCGTCTCTGCTGGCGAGATAAAGCGATTTGGTCATTCCTGCTCAGAACAGCCGGGCTGAGCTCCACCCTGGCTCACAATGCATCATTTTGATCAGTTGCCTCACATATAGCCTAATGAGAGGCAGAACTGGTGTAATTTCTCCAGTTTTGCAGGTACACATGCTGTGTGTGCAAATATCGCTTCTCTCGGCGAGATAAAGCGATTTGGTCATTTCTGTTTAAAACGGCCGTGCTGACCTCCACCCTGGCTCCCAATGCATCATTTTGATCAGTTTTTATTACAATCAGTCCGAATGGGGTGTGGGATGAGGCGGAGGTGCCTGTCCTCGCCTTCCACGGGGGGTGAGTGGAGGCCGAGCGCGCAGCCGAAAACAGTGCGCCTTCCTCGGCTTGTGGTGGTCAGACATGCCGCTGATTTTTCACGGTCCCCCCCAGCTGGCTCAGCGCACTGCAGCTCAAGCAGACAGGTCCTGATCAGGCTCCAGACTGCCCGTTGTGTCACATATAGCATAATCAGAGGCAGAGCTGGTGTAATTTTGCCAGTTTTGCAGGTAAATGTCTTGTGTGCACGAATGCGTCTCTGCTGGCGAGATAAAGCGATTTGGTCATTCCTGCTCAGAACAGCCGGGCTGAGCTCCACCCTGGCTCACAATGCATCATTTTGATCAGTTGCCTCACATATAGCCTAATGAGAGGCAGAACTGGTGTAATTTCTCCAGTTTTGCAGGTACACATGCTGTGTGTGCAAATATCGCTTCTCTCGGCGAGATAAAGCGATTTGGTCATTTCTGTTTAAAACGGCCGTGCTGACCTCCACCCTGGCTCCCAATGCATCATTTTGATCAGTTTTTATTACAATCAGTCCGAATGGGGTGTGGGATGAGGCGGAGGTGCCTGTCCTCGCCTTCCACGGGGGGTGAGTGGAGGCCGAGCGCGCAGCCGAAAACAGTGCGCCTTCCTCGGCTTGTGGTGGTCAGACATGCCGCTGATTTTTCACGGTCCCCCCCAGCTGGCTCAGCGCACTGCAGCTCAAGCAGACAGGTCCTGATCAGGCTCCAGACTGCCCGTTGTGTCACATATAGCATAATCAGAGGCAGAGCTGGTGTAATTTTGCCAGTTTTGCAGGTAAATGTCTTGTGTGCACGAATGCGTCTCTGCTGGCGAGATAAAGCGATTTGGTCATTCCTGCTCAGAACAGCCGGGCTGAGCTCCACCCTGGCTCACAATGCATCATTTTGATCAGTTGCCTCACATATAGCCTAATGAGAGGCAGAACTGGTGTAATTTCTCCAGTTTTGCAGGTACACATGCTGTGTGTGCAAATATCGCTTCTCTCGGCGAGATAAAGCGATTTGGTCATTTCTGTTTAAAACGGCCGTGCTGACCTCCACCCTGGCTCCCAATGCATCATTTTGATCAGTTTTTATTACAATCAGTCCGAATGGGGTGTGGGATGAGGCGGAGGTGCCTGTCCTCGCCTTCCACGGGGGGTGAGTGGAGGCCGAGCGCGCAGCCGAAAACAGTGCGCCTTCCTCGGCTTGTGGTGGTCAGACATGCCGCTGATTTTTCACGGTCCCCCCCAGCTGGCTCAGCGCACTGCAGCTCAAGCAGACAGGTCCTGATCAGGCTCCAGACTGCCCGTTGTGTCACATATAGCATAATCAGAGGCAGAGCTGGTGTAATTTTGCCAGTTTTGCAGGTAAATGTCTTGTGTGCACGAATGCGTCTCTGCTGGCGAGATAAAGCGATTTGGTCATTCCTGCTCAGAACAGCCGGGCTGAGCTCCACCCTGGCTCACAATGCATCATTTTGATCAGTTGCCTCACATATAGCCTAATGAGAGGCAGAACTGGTGTAATTTCTCCAGTTTTGCAGGTACACATGCTGTGTGTGCAAATATCGCTTCTCTCGGCGAGATAAAGCGATTTGGTCATTTCTGTTTAAAACGGCCGTGCTGACCTCCACCCTGGCTCCCAATGCATCATTTTGATCAGTTTTTATTACAATCAGTCCGAATGGGGTGTGGGATGAGGCGGAGGTGCCTGTCCTCGCCTTCCACGGGGGGTGAGTGGAGGCCGAGCGCGCAGCCGAAAACAGTGCGCCTTCCTCGGCTTGTGGTGGTCAGACATGCCGCTGATTTTTCACGGTCCCCCCCAGCTGGCTCAGCGCACTGCAGCTCAAGCAGACAGGTCCTGATCAGGCTCCAGACTGCCCGTTGTGTCACATATAGCATAATCAGAGGCAGAGCTGGTGTAATTTTGCCAGTTTTGCAGGTAAATGTCTTGTGTGCACGAATGCGTCTCTGCTGGCGAGATAAAGCGATTTGGTCATTCCTGCTCAGAACAGCCGGGCTGAGCTCCACCCTGGCTCACAATGCATCATTTTGATCAGTTGCCTCACATATAGCCTAATGAGAGGCAGAACTGGTGTAATTTCTCCAGTTTTGCAGGTACACATGCTGTGTGTGCAAATATCGCTTCTCTCGGCGAGATAAAGCGATTTGGTCATTTCTGTTTAAAACGGCCGTGCTGACCTCCACCCTGGCTCCCAATGCATCATTTTGATCAGTTTTTATTACAATCAGTCCGAATGGGGTGTGGGATGAGGCGGAGGTGCCTGTCCTCGCCTTCCACGGGGGGTGAGTGGAGGCCGAGCGCGCAGCCGAAAACAGTGCGCCTTCCTCGGCTTGTGGTGGTCAGACATGCCGCTGATTTTTCACGGTCCCCCCCAGCTGGCTCAGCGCACTGCAGCTCAAGCAGACAGGTCCTGATCAGGCTCCAGACTGCCCGTTGTGTCACATATAGCATAATCAGAGGCAGAGCTGGTGTAATTTTGCCAGTTTTGCAGGTAAATGTCTTGTGTGCACGAATGCGTCTCTGCTGGCGAGATAAAGCGATTTGGTCATTCCTGCTCAGAACAGCCGGGCTGAGCTCCACCCTGGCTCACAATGCATCATTTTGATCAGTTGCCTCACATATAGCCTAATGAGAGGCAGAACTGGTGTAATTTCTCCAGTTTTGCAGGTACACATGCTGTGTGTGCAAATATCGCTTCTCTCGGCGAGATAAAGCGATTTGGTCATTTCTGTTTAAAACGGCCGTGCTGACCTCCACCCTGGCTCCCAATGCATCATTTTGATCAGTTTTTATTACAATCAGTCCGAATGGGGTGTGGGATGAGGCGGAGGTGCCTGTCCTCGCCTTCCACGGGGGGTGAGTGGAGGCCGAGCGCGCAGCCGAAAACAGTGCGCCTTCCTCGGCTTGTGGTGGTCAGACATGCCGCTGATTTTTCACGGTCCCCCCCAGCTGGCTCAGCGCACTGCAGCTCAAGCAGACAGGTCCTGATCAGGCTCCAGACTGCCCGTTGTGTCACATATAGCATAATCAGAGGCAGAGCTGGTGTAATTTTGCCAGTTTTGCAGGTAAATGTCTTGTGTGCACGAATGCGTCTCTGCTGGCGAGATAAAGCGATTTGGTCATTCCTGCTCAGAACAGCCGGGCTGAGCTCCACCCTGGCTCACAATGCATCATTTTGATCAGTTGCCTCACATATAGCCTAATGAGAGGCAGAACTGGTGTAATTTCTCCAGTTTTGCAGGTACACATGCTGTGTGTGCAAATATCGCTTCTCTCGGCGAGATAAAGCGATTTGGTCATTTCTGTTTAAAACGGCCGTGCTGACCTCCACCCTGGCTCCCAATGCATCATTTTGATCAGTTTTTATTACAATCAGTCCGAATGGGGTGTGGGATGAGGCGGAGGTGCCTGTCCTCGCCTTCCACGGGGGGTGAGTGGAGGCCGAGCGCGCAGCCGAAAACAGTGCGCCTTCCTCGGCTTGTGGTGGTCAGACATGCCGCTGATTTTTCACGGTCCCCCCCAGCTGGCTCAGCGCACTGCAGCTCAAGCAGACAGGTCCTGATCAGGCTCCAGACTGCCCGTTGTGTCACATATAGCATAATCAGAGGCAGAGCTGGTGTAATTTTGCCAGTTTTGCAGGTAAATGTCTTGTGTGCACGAATGCGTCTCTGCTGGCGAGATAAAGCGATTTGGTCATTCCTGCTCAGAACAGCCGGGCTGAGCTCCACCCTGGCTCACAATGCATCATTTTGATCAGTTGCCTCACATATAGCCTAATGAGAGGCAGAACTGGTGTAATTTCTCCAGTTTTGCAGGTACACATGCTGTGTGTGCAAATATCGCTTCTCTCGGCGAGATAAAGCGATTTGGTCATTTCTGTTTAAAACGGCCGTGCTGACCTCCACCCTGGCTCCCAATGCATCATTTTGATCAGTTTTTATTACAATCAGTCCGAATGGGGTGTGGGATGAGGCGGAGGTGCCTGTCCTCGCCTTCCACGGGGGGTGAGTGGAGGCCGAGCGCGCAGCCGAAAACAGTGCGCCTTCCTCGGCTTGTGGTGGTCAGACATGCCGCTGATTTTTCACGGTCCCCCCCAGCTGGCTCAGCGCACTGCAGCTCAAGCAGACAGGTCCTGATCAGGCTCCAGACTGCCCGTTGTGTCACATATAGCATAATCAGAGGCAGAGCTGGTGTAATTTTGCCAGTTTTGCAGGTAAATGTCTTGTGTGCACGAATGCGTCTCTGCTGGCGAGATAAAGCGATTTGGTCATTCCTGCTCAGAACAGCCGGGCTGAGCTCCACCCTGGCTCACAATGCATCATTTTGATCAGTTGCCTCACATATAGCCTAATGAGAGGCAGAACTGGTGTAATTTCTCCAGTTTTGCAGGTACACATGCTGTGTGTGCAAATATCGCTTCTCTCGGCGAGATAAAGCGATTTGGTCATTTCTGTTTAAAACGGCCGTGCTGACCTCCACCCTGGCTCCCAATGCATCATTTTGATCAGTTTTTATTACAATCAGTCCGAATGGGGTGTGGGATGAGGCGGAGGTGCCTGTCCTCGCCTTCCACGGGGGGTGAGTGGAGGCCGAGCGCGCAGCCGAAAACAGTGCGCCTTCCTCGGCTTGTGGTGGTCAGACATGCCGCTGATTTTTCACGGTCCCCCCCAGCTGGCTCAGCGCACTGCAGCTCAAGCAGACAGGTCCTGATCAGGCTCCAGACTGCCCGTTGTGTCACATATAGCATAATCAGAGGCAGAGCTGGTGTAATTTTGCCAGTTTTGCAGGTAAATGTCTTGTGTGCACGAATGCGTCTCTGCTGGCGAGATAAAGCGATTTGGTCATTCCTGCTCAGAACAGCCGGGCTGAGCTCCACCCTGGCTCACAATGCATCATTTTGATCAGTTGCCTCACATATAGCCTAATGAGAGGCAGAACTGGTGTAATTTCTCCAGTTTTGCAGGTACACATGCTGTGTGTGCAAATATCGCTTCTCTCGGCGAGATAAAGCGATTTGGTCATTTCTGTTTAAAACGGCCGTGCTGACCTCCACCCTGGCTCCCAATGCATCATTTTGATCAGTTTTTATTACAATCAGTCCGAATGGGGTGTGGGATGAGGCGGAGGTGCCTGTCCTCGCCTTCCACGGGGGGTGAGTGGAGGCCGAGCGCGCAGCCGAAAACAGTGCGCCTTCCTCGGCTTGTGGTGGTCAGACATGCCGCTGATTTTTCACGGTCCCCCCCAGCTGGCTCAGCGCACTGCAGCTCAAGCAGACAGGTCCTGATCAGGCTCCAGACTGCCCGTTGTGTCACATATAGCATAATCAGAGGCAGAGCTGGTGTAATTTTGCCAGTTTTGCAGGTAAATGTCTTGTGTGCACGAATGCGTCTCTGCTGGCGAGATAAAGCGATTTGGTCATTCCTGCTCAGAACAGCCGGGCTGAGCTCCACCCTGGCTCACAATGCATCATTTTGATCAGTTGCCTCACATATAGCCTAATGAGAGGCAGAACTGGTGTAATTTCTCCAGTTTTGCAGGTACACATGCTGTGTGTGCAAATATCGCTTCTCTCGGCGAGATAAAGCGATTTGGTCATTTCTGTTTAAAACGGCCGTGCTGACCTCCACCCTGGCTCCCAATGCATCATTTTGATCAGTTTTTATTACAATCAGTCCGAATGGGGTGTGGGATGAGGCGGAGGTGCCTGTCCTCGCCTTCCACGGGGGGTGAGTGGAGGCCGAGCGCGCAGCCGAAAACAGTGCGCCTTCCTCGGCTTGTGGTGGTCAGACATGCCGCTGATTTTTCACGGTCCCCCCCAGCTGGCTCAGCGCACTGCAGCTCAAGCAGACAGGTCCTGATCAGGCTCCAGACTGCCCGTTGTGTCACATATAGCATAATAAGAGGCAGAGCTGGTGTAATTTTGCCAGTTTTGCAGGTAAATGTCTTGTGTGCACGAATGCGTCTCTGCTGGCGAGATAAAGCGATTTGGTCATTCCTGCTCAGAACAGCCGGGCTGAGCTCCACCCTGGCTCACAATGCATCATTTTGATCAGTTGCCTCACATATAGCCTAATGAGAGGCAGAACTGGTGTAATTTCTCCAGTTTTGCAGGTACACATGCTGTGTGTGCAAATATCGCTTCTCTCGGCGAGATAAAGCGATTTGGTCATTTCTGTTTAAAACGGCCGTGCTGACCTCCACCCTGGCTCCCAATGCATCATTTTGATCAGTTTTTATTACAATCAGTCCGAATGGGGTGTGGGATGAGGCGGAGGTGCCTGTCCTCGCCTTCCACGGGGGGTGAGTGGAGGCCGAGCGCGCAGCCGAAAACAGTGCGCCTTCCTCGGCTTGTGGTGGTCAGACATGCCGCTGATTTTTCACGGTCCCCCCCAGCTGGCTCAGCGCACTGCAGCTCAAGCAGACAGGTCCTGATCAGGCTCCAGACTGCCCGTTGTGTCACATATAGCATAATCAGAGGCAGAGCTGGTGTAATTTTGCCAGTTTTGCAGGTAAATGTCTTGTGTGCACGAATGCGTCTCTGCTGGCGAGATAAAGCGATTTGGTCATTCCTGCTCAGAACAGCCGGGCTGAGCTCCACCCTGGCTCACAATGCATCATTTTGATCAGTTGCCTCACATATAGCCTAATGAGAGGCAGAACTGGTGTAATTTCTCCAGTTTTGCAGGTACACATGCTGTGTGTGCAAATATCGCTTCTCTCGGCGAGATAAAGCGATTTGGTCATTTCTGTTTAAAACGGCCGTGCTGACCTCCACCCTGGCTCCCAATGCATCATTTTGATCAGTTTTTATTACAATCAGTCCGAATGGGGTGTGGGATGAGGCGGAGGTGCCTGTCCTCGCCTTCCACGGGGGGTGAGTGGAGGCCGAGCGCGCAGCCGAAAACAGTGCGCCTTCCTCGGCTTGTGGTGGTCAGACATGCCGCTGATTTTTCACGGTCCCCCCCAGCTGGCTCAGCGCACTGCAGCTCAAGCAGACAGGTCCTGATCAGGCTCCAGACTGCCCGTTGTGTCACATATAGCATAATCAGAGGCAGAGCTGGTGTAATTTTGCCAGTTTTGCAGGTAAATGTCTTGTGTGCACGAATGCGTCTCTGCTGGCGAGATAAAGCGATTTGGTCATTCCTGCTCAGAACAGCCGGGCTGAGCTCCACCCTGGCTCACAATGCATCATTTTGATCAGTTGCCTCACATATAGCCTAATGAGAGGCAGAACTGGTGTAATTTCTCCAGTTTTGCAGGTACACATGCTGTGTGTGCAAATATCGCTTCTCTCGGCGAGATAAAGCGATTTGGTCATTTCTGTTTAAAACGGCCGTGCTGACCTCCACCCTGGCTCCCAATGCATCATTTTGATCAGTTTTTATTACAATCAGTCCGAATGGGGTGTGGGATGAGGCGGAGGTGCCTGTCCTCGCCTTCCACGGGGGGTGAGTGGAGGCCGAGCGCGCAGCCGAAAACAGTGCGCCTTCCTCGGCTTGTGGTGGTCAGACATGCCGCTGATTTTTCACGGTCCCCCCCAGCTGGCTCAGCGCACTGCAGCTCAAGCAGACAGGTCCTGATCAGGCTCCAGACTGCCCGTTGTGTCACATATAGCATAATAAGAGGCAGAGCTGGTGTAATTTTGCCAGTTTTGCAGGTAAATGTCTTGTGTGCACGAATGCGTCTCTGCTGGCGAGATAAAGCGATTTGGTCATTCCTGCTCAGAACAGCCGGGCTGAGCTCCACCCTGGCTCACAATGCATCATTTTGATCAGTTGCCTCACATATAGCCTAATGAGAGGCAGAACTGGTGTAATTTCTCCAGTTTTGCAGGTACACATGCTGTGTGTGCAAATATCGCTTCTCTCGGCGAGATAAAGCGATTTGGTCATTTCTGTTTAAAACGGCCGTGCTGACCTCCACCCTGGCTCCCAATGCATCATTTTGATCAGTTTTTATTACAATCAGTCCGAATGGGGTGTGGGATGAGGCGGAGGTGCCTGTCCTCGCCTTCCACGGGGGGTGAGTGGAGGCCGAGCGCGCAGCCGAAAACAGTGCGCCTTCCTCGGCTTGTGGTGGTCAGACATGCCGCTGATTTTTCACGGTCCCCCCCAGCTGGCTCAGCGCACTGCAGCTCAAGCAGACAGGTCCTGATCAGGCTCCAGACTGCCCGTTGTGTCACATATAGCATAATCAGAGGCAGAGCTGGTGTAATTTTGCCAGTTTTGCAGGTAAATGTCTTGTGTGCACGAATGCGTCTCTGCTGGCGAGATAAAGCGATTTGGTCATTCCTGCTCAGAACAGCCGGGCTGAGCTCCACCCTGGCTCACAATGCATCATTTTGATCAGTTGCCTCACATATAGCCTAATGAGAGGCAGAACTGGTGTAATTTCTCCAGTTTTGCAGGTACACATGCTGTGTGTGCAAATATCGCTTCTCTCGGCGAGATAAAGCGATTTGGTCATTTCTGTTTAAAACGGCCGTGCTGACCTCCACCCTGGCTCCCAATGCATCATTTTGATCAGTTTTTATTACAATCAGTCCGAATGGGGTGTGGGATGAGGCGGAGGTGCCTGTCCTCGCCTTCCACGGGGGGTGAGTGGAGGCCGAGCGCGCAGCCGAAAACAGTGCGCCTTCCTCGGCTTGTGGTGGTCAGACATGCCGCTGATTTTTCACGGTCCCCCCCAGCTGGCTCAGCGCACTGCAGCTCAAGCAGACAGGTCCTGATCAGGCTCCAGACTGCCCGTTGTGTCACATATAGCATAATCAGAGGCAGAGCTGGTGTAATTTTGCCAGTTTTGCAGGTAAATGTCTTGTGTGCACGAATGCGTCTCTGCTGGCGAGATAAAGCGATTTGGTCATTCCTGCTCAGAACAGCCGGGCTGAGCTCCACCCTGGCTCACAATGCATCATTTTGATCAGTTGCCTCACATATAGCCTAATGAGAGGCAGAACTGGTGTAATTTCTCCAGTTTTGCAGGTACACATGCTGTGTGTGCAAATATCGCTTCTCTCGGCGAGATAAAGCGATTTGGTCATTTCTGTTTAAAACGGCCGTGCTGACCTCCACCCTGGCTCCCAATGCATCATTTTGATCAGTTTTTATTACAATCAGTCCGAATGGGGTGTGGGATGAGGCGGAGGTGCCTGTCCTCGCCTTCCACGGGGGGTGAGTGGAGGCCGAGCGCGCAGCCGAAAACAGTGCGCCTTCCTCGGCTTGTGGTGGTCAGACATGCCGCTGATTTTTCACGGTCCCCCCCAGCTGGCTCAGCGCACTGCAGCTCAAGCAGACAGGTCCTGATCAGGCTCCAGACTGCCCGTTGTGTCACATATAGCATAATAAGAGGCAGAGCTGGTGTAATTTTGCCAGTTTTGCAGGTAAATGTCTTGTGTGCACGAATGCGTCTCTGCTGGCGAGATAAAGCGATTTGGTCATTCCTGCTCAGAACAGCCGGGCTGAGCTCCACCCTGGCTCACAATGCATCATTTTGATCAGTTGCCTCACATATAGCCTAATGAGAGGCAGAACTGGTGTAATTTCTCCAGTTTTGCAGGTACACATGCTGTGTGTGCAAATATCGCTTCTCTCGGCGAGATAAAGCGATTTGGTCATTTCTGTTTAAAACGGCCGTGCTGACCTCCACCCTGGCTCCCAATGCATCATTTTGATCAGTTTTTATTACAATCAGTCCGAATGGGGTGTGGGATGAGGCGGAGGTGCCTGTCCTCGCCTTCCACGGGGGGTGAGTGGAGGCCGAGCGCGCAGCCGAAAACAGTGCGCCTTCCTCGGCTTGTGGTGGTCAGACATGCCGCTGATTTTTCACGGTCCCCCCCAGCTGGCTCAGCGCACTGCAGCTCAAGCAGACAGGTCCTGATCAGGCTCCAGACTGCCCGTTGTGTCACATATAGCATAATCAGAGGCAGAGCTGGTGTAATTTTGCCAGTTTTGCAGGTAAATGTCTTGTGTGCACGAATGCGTCTCTGCTGGCGAGATAAAGCGATTTGGTCATTCCTGCTCAGAACAGCCGGGCTGAGCTCCACCCTGGCTCACAATGCATCATTTTGATCAGTTGCCTCACATATAGCCTAATGAGAGGCAGAACTGGTGTAATTTCTCCAGTTTTGCAGGTACACATGCTGTGTGTGCAAATATCGCTTCTCTCGGCGAGATAAAGCGATTTGGTCATTTCTGTTTAAAACGGCCGTGCTGACCTCCACCCTGGCTCCCAATGCATCATTTTGATCAGTTTTTATTACAATCAGTCCGAATGGGGTGTGGGATGAGGCGGAGGTGCCTGTCCTCGCCTTCCACGGGGGGTGAGTGGAGGCCGAGCGCGCAGCCGAAAACAGTGCGCCTTCCTCGGCTTGTGGTGGTCAGACATGCCGCTGATTTTTCACGGTCCCCCCCAGCTGGCTCAGCGCACTGCAGCTCAAGCAGACAGGTCCTGATCAGGCTCCAGACTGCCCGTTGTGTCACATATAGCATAATCAGAGGCAGAGCTGGTGTAATTTTGCCAGTTTTGCAGGTAAATGTCTTGTGTGCACGAATGCGTCTCTGCTGGCGAGATAAAGCGATTTGGTCATTCCTGCTCAGAACAGCCGGGCTGAGCTCCACCCTGGCTCACAATGCATCATTTTGATCAGTTGCCTCACATATAGCCTAATGAGAGGCAGAACTGGTGTAATTTCTCCAGTTTTGCAGGTACACATGCTGTGTGTGCAAATATCGCTTCTCTCGGCGAGATAAAGCGATTTGGTCATTTCTGTTTAAAACGGCCGTGCTGACCTCCACCCTGGCTCCCAATGCATCATTTTGATCAGTTTTTATTACAATCAGTCCGAATGGGGTGTGGGATGAGGCGGAGGTGCCTGTCCTCGCCTTCCACGGGGGGTGAGTGGAGGCCGAGCGCGCAGCCGAAAACAGTGCGCCTTCCTCGGCTTGTGGTGGTCAGACATGCCGCTGATTTTTCACGGTCCCCCCCAGCTGGCTCAGCGCACTGCAGCTCAAGCAGACAGGTCCTGATCAGGCTCCAGACTGCCCGTTGTGTCACATATAGCATAATCAGAGGCAGAGCTGGTGTAATTTTGCCAGTTTTGCAGGTAAATGTCTTGTGTGCACGAATGCGTCTCTGCTGGCGAGATAAAGCGATTTGGTCATTCCTGCTCAGAACAGCCGGGCTGAGCTCCACCCTGGCTCACAATGCATCATTTTGATCAGTTGCCTCACATATAGCCTAATGAGAGGCAGAACTGGTGTAATTTCTCCAGTTTTGCAGGTACACATGCTGTGTGTGCAAATATCGCTTCTCTCGGCGAGATAAAGCGATTTGGTCATTTCTGTTTAAAACGGCCGTGCTGACCTCCACCCTGGCTCCCAATGCATCATTTTGATCAGTTTTTATTACAATCAGTCCGAATGGGGTGTGGGATGAGGCGGAGGTGCCTGTCCTCGCCTTCCACGGGGGGTGAGTGGAGGCCGAGCGCGCAGCCGAAAACAGTGCGCCTTCCTCGGCTTGTGGTGGTCAGACATGCCGCTGATTTTTCACGGTCCCCCCCAGCTGGCTCAGCGCACTGCAGCTCAAGCAGACAGGTCCTGATCAGGCTCCAGACTGCCCGTTGTGTCACATATAGCATAATCAGAGGCAGAGCTGGTGTAATTTTGCCAGTTTTGCAGGTAAATGTCTTGTGTGCACGAATGCGTCTCTGCTGGCGAGATAAAGCGATTTGGTCATTCCTGCTCAGAACAGCCGGGCTGAGCTCCACCCTGGCTCACAATGTTGTATCCTTTGTTCAATTATTAGAAAATATCATTATTATTTTATAGATTATATTTCATGATTTACATTAAAGTTTAGTTTTAAATATTAAATAGATAATATTATTAACGCAGTTAAAACTAAGATTATTAGAGAACTCTGTCAGTTGATTACGTCAGATTCGAACAGTTGATGCAGAGTATTAACGGAAAAAAACGTTTTGTTCAGTTAGTCGTTACATTGTACGGAGTTAGTGTGTTTCTCTTTTTTTTCGTCAGTAAAATCGGAAAAGACACCTGATGAGTCCTGCTCGTTTTTTCTAAAGACACGGCAGCTAAGTTCCCATATTTTTGGTGCCGAAACCCGGGAATACGAGAGAATAACGAGTGAAGACGGGAACAAATCGCCGATAGCTGCCTGAAACTAGCGACCAACGGTAGGAACCGGGACAATGACGGAACGGCTACAGAGACTAAAACAAAAACGAGGAATTGTAAGAGCCTCAACGACGAAATTGCTGCGGGCTATTGAAGAGGAAACGACCAGGGACGATGTGAGTTGTGACCGCATACGAGAGCTGCTGTCCATGTTATCGGTAAAGGAAGTGAATCTCCTGGAGATGGAAAAGGAGATCGAAGAGGAGATACCGATGGACGAGCTGGAGGCGGACATCGTAAAGACGATGGATTACCAGGACAACCTCATCCTCTGGAAAACTCGAGCCACGACACTAATTGAAAGACAGGGAGCCGCCGCGGGCGAGCGGATTTCGCCACGGCTGAGCGACGTGAGCGCCCACTCGAGTAGAATGACCAGCAGACCATCAGTTAAATTGCCCAAGTTGTACATAAATAAATATGACGGAGATATATCGATGTGGCAAGAATTTTGGGATCAATTTCAGACTGCTATCCATGAGAACTTTGAGCTAAGCAAAACTGAAAAACTTACTTACCTGAAGTCTTATTTGGTGGGTCCAGCAGCCAGAGCCATCGCGGGGTTAAAGATAACGGAGAGTAATTATGACGCTGCCATAGACATGCTCAAGGAGAGATTTGGAAGAAAGGACCTGATTGTGAGTGCACACATGTCTAAATTGTTGAGTCTGACACCAGTTAAAAGATCTTCAGACATTGTTGCACTCAGAAAACTTTATGATGACTGTGAAGTCCAGATTAGAGGCTTGGAAGCAATGGGAGTAGTGTCAGACACATATGGAGGATTGCTGTGCCCCATATTGCTGCAGATGATTCCTGATGACCTCGCTCTTGCTTACACACGTGAAATAGGCTCAGACCATGAACTGAAGGTTCGAGAGCTCATTGCCTTCCTACAGCAGGAAGTTGAAAGCAGAGAACGTGCCATGCACCTGACCAAAGCAGGAAGCCACAGTAAGGAATCACAGCCCCCTAACCAGCACAAATACAAACCTGATTCAGCAAGTGGAAAGTTCAGGAAGCCAAGTCTGCCATCAGCTGCCATGCTCTACACCAGCAGTTCACAGTCCCCTCCAGCATGTATATTCTGTGATTCTGAAAGTCATAAATCTGAACTCTGTACAGACAACACACTTAGCCTGCGAAAGGAAAAGCTGAAGAAAATGGGACGGTGTTTCATATGCTTAGGACAGCGACACATGGCCAAATTCTGCAAAACCAAGGGAGTGTCATGTAGTCTGTGTGGACGGAGACACCACCCCACGATGTGTGACAGAGGTGAAACCAGCGAGGCCCAGAACTGTGCTCAAGAAACAGCTGAGGCTGTCATCTCATCTGTGGCACCTCACACAGTAAAGACAAGTAAAGCCAAGCAGAACACAGTTCTCCTGCAAACAGTAACAGCATTGGCAGAGGGAACAAGGGGAAAGAAGGAGGTACGTTGTCTGATGGATGGAGGTAGTCAACGTAGCTTTATCCTGGAGAAGCAAGCAAAGGCATTAGGATTACCTGTCATTAGAAAAGAGACTTTAAAGCTCCACACCTTTGGCAGTGAAACCCCAGTAATAAGAGAACAAAATGTTGTTAAGTTAATTCTGCGAAACATCTATGACAAAGAGAAAACCATTGAGATTGAAGCTGTTGAAACGCCACAAGTTAGCTCTGCCATCATGCAGGTTCCAGGAGAGCAAATCCAGCAACAGCTGGAAAGAAAAGGACTGACATCAGCAGATGTCTCAGGCAGCACTGACCAGGAGCTGGAACTGTCCATATTGATAGGTGCTGATTTCTACTGGAAAATGGTCTCCGGTAGAGTTGAAAGACTGTCAGACCGCTTAGTTGCCATAGAGACCATGTTTGGCTGGACAGTACAGGGCCCAGTGTCCATGTTAAGCATGAGTGGGGCCTCTTGCATGAAGATCTGCACTGAGGAGATCATGCAGGTTTCAAACCAGCTGCGTGCATTCTGGGAAATAGAGTCTCTGGGCATTTCCTGCAAAGGAGAAGAACGGGCAGCAGACGCTGAGGCTAAAGAGCACTTCAACAGATCAGTCAGCTACAAAGAAGGGCGTTATGAGGTTAAGTTGCCATGGTGTCAAGATACAACAGAACTTCCAGACAATCTGAGAATTGCCCAGAAAAGATTTGAAGGTCTCAAAAGAAAAATGAAGGCTGACGTAACACTGTTTAAGAGATACAACGATGTAATAAATGACTATATTCAACAAGGAATATGTGAAGACGTCCCTGAGACCAAAGGCACAATTGGAGCTGAAAATAACAACATCCAATACTACTTACCTCACCATGCTGTGATAAAAGAGGACAAAGCAACAACCAAGCTGAGGGTTGTTTTTGATGCTTCTGCACATGAGGTTGGCTGTCCATCTCTTAATGACTGTCTGCTCACAGGACCAAACCTGAACCCAGACCTTCTCACCATCCTTGTCAGGTTCAGGATGCACCCCATTGCATTCATGGCAGACATCACAAAGGCCTTCCTACAGATATCAATCGCAGAAGAGGACAGAGATGTGTTGAGGTTCCTGTGGCTCACTGGTCGACCTGATGCTAAGAACACAAACCTGCGCGTGCTGAGAATGACTCGTGTGGTGTTTGGTGTGTCATCAAGCCCATTCTTGCTGGCAGCCACGATCAGAAATCACCTGGAGAAATACCAAACAAGTCACCCACAGGTCATTAACAATCTGAAAGACTCTCTGTATGTTGATGACTTTATTGCCAGCTCAAGCAGTGTTGAAGAAGCTTACACATTAACAACAAGTGCAAGGAAAATAATGTCTGACGCGAGCATGAACCTCTGTAAGTGGACTACAAATTCCCCTGAGCTGAAAGCCAAGTGGCATCGAAGTGACTTTGACTTTGCCATGGATCCTGAGACACACGGCTGTGTGTTAAAGGTGCTCGGCCTAGTGTGGAGGCCAGAGACTGATGACTTTGTTTTTAACTTGAAGCACCTGATGGACATTTTTAAAGACAAAGAGAACACAAAGAGGAGTGTACTGCGCTCTTCAGCCAAATTGTTCGACCCCATGGGCTTTCTGACACCATTCACAATAAGAGTGAAATGTCTCTTCCAGGATATGTGGCAAAGAGGCATCAGCTGGGACGAGAAGCTGCCAGATGATCTCTCACAAAGATGGCAGCAGTGGTGTACAGAGCTCCTTCAGCTCCATCAGATTGTCATTCCAAGGTGGTATGGAACAGAGACACTGCAGTTTCAAGTTCTACATGTTTTCAGTGACGCAAGTGAGAAGGCATATGGTGCAGTAGCTTATCTTCAAGGACAGACAGCTGAGGGAGAGTCCATGACAAGACTCATAATGTCCAAATCCAGAGTTGCACCCATTAAGAAGCTCACACTGCCACGCCTTGAACTAATGGGGGCTCTGATTGCTGCAAGAATGGGGAACAGTCTGCTTGAAGCACTGAATCTGCAGCCAAACCAAATCCGAATGTGGACAGACTCCATGATTGTGATTCAGTGGATTTCCAGCTCACCACACAGATGGAAACAGTTTGTTGCAAACAGAGTGATGGAGATTCAGTCCCTGACCACACCAGAAACCTGGTCCCATTGTAGCGGGAAACTCAACCCAGCCGATCTCACTACAAGGGGCCAGACAGTCACAAGGCTCAAGGAAGAGGAGCTTTGGTGGTCAGGACCACAGTTTCTGAATTCAGGAGTGCAGCAAGAGTTTCCTGTGGAAAGGCTCTGTGAAGAGGAGGTAAAGACTGAGCTTAGGCCAAGTCATGTCATAGTCCAGCTCAACAACATGGAACAAACATCAACAGATCCACTGTTAAAGCTGGAAAATTACAGCAAGTTGAAAACAGTTCTCAGAGTAACAGCATGGATTAGAAGATTCACACACAACTTACGCTCGAGTGAAAGGAAGCAAGGAGAGCTGACAGCTGAGGAGTTAGCTGAAGCTGAAAGATACTGGATTCTGGAGGCACAAAATCAAGGTTTCCAGAGGGAGAACGGTGAATTAAGAGCAGGAAAGGACATTCATAGAAGCTCGAGAATTAGAGACCTGCAGCCATTTCTAGACGAGCACAGTTTGATCTGTCTGGGAGGAAGACTGCAACACTCAGACATGAGCTTCGGTGAGCAGCATCCATACATCCTGCCTTCAGACCACAGACTCTCTGAAATGCTGATCCGGAGCTGTCATGAGCAAGTGATGCATTCAGGTGTGAGAGACACTTTGATGCAATTAAGAGATAAATATTGGATTCCACGAGCCCGACAAATGGCAAAGACAATCATCACAGCCTGTCCTACTTGTAAAAGATTCAGAGTAAAGGCAATGCAGCAGACAACAGCGCCCCTGCCAAGAGATAGGATTACAGAATCACCTCCATTTGAGACTGTTGGAGTGGACTTTGCAGGCCCTCTGTATGTCAAGGTCAAGAAAGGTGAGGTGGAAAAGGCATATATAGCACTGTTCACCTGTGCTGTGACACGTGCAGTCCACCTGGAGCTAGTGTCTAACATGTCAACAGACACGTTCCTCCTGGCCTTTAAGAGATTCATATCCAGACGGGGCCTCTGCAGGACTGTGTATTCAGATAATGCACGGACCTTCAAACGAGCGGATCAAGACCTCAGAGCACTCTGGATGGCCATTAAGGAGCCTGAGCTCTTAAAGTATTTCTCTGAAAAGGGCATCACGTGGAAGTACATTGCAGAACGAGCCGCCTGGTGGGGGGGATTTTGGGAGAGACTGGTTAGATCAGTTAAGACATGTTTAAGGAAAGTGATGGGACGAGCTTCACTTAGCTTTGAGGAGATGACATCTCTATTGGCAGAGGCAGAAGCAACAATAAACTCACGACCACTCACCTTCGTTTATAATGAACCTGACGAGCCTCAGCCCCTCACCCCAGCTCACTTCCTGATTGGAAGCCGACTCTGCTCCTTGCCACCCAAGCCTTTTGCTGCAGGTCGTGCCACCAGCTCCAGCAGAGAGGAGCTAACACGGAGGTGGAAATATCGTCAGCGTCTTCTCAAGGACTTCTGGACTCGATGGAAGAGGGAGTACCTGATGGAGCTGAGATCTGCCCACACATGTAAGAACTCACATTCTACTTCTCTCAAGGAAGGTGACCTGGTGCTCATTGGAGAGGAGAGGACACCGCGCCAGATCTGGAAAACTGGGATCATCAAGGAGCTCTTTCCAGGAAGAGATGGACTTGTGAGATCTTGTGCTGTATGCACATCAGATGGGACAATATTAAGAAGACCAGTTCAACTGCTGTACCACCTAGAGCTTTAATTCTATGAACTGTCTTCATGGGGGGAGGATGTTGTATCCTTTGTTCAATTATTAGAAAATATCATTATTATTTTATAGATTATATTTCATGATTTACATTAAAGTTTAGTTTTAAATATTAAATAGATAATATTATTAACGCAGTTAAAACTAAGATTATTAGAGAACTCTGTCAGTTGATTACGTCAGATTCGAACAGTTGATGCAGAGTATTAACGGAAAAAAACGTTTTGTTCAGTTAGTCGTTACATTGTACGGAGTTAGTGTGTTTCTCTCGGCGAGATAAAGCGATTTGGTCATTCCTGCTCAGAACAGCCGGGCTGAGCTCCACCCTGGCTCACAATGCATCATTTTGATCAGTTGCCTCACATATAGCCTAATGAGAGGCAGAACTGGTGTAATTTCTCCAGTTTTGCAGGTACACATGCTGTGTGTGCAAATATCGCTTCTCTCGGCGAGATAAAGCGATTTGGTCATTTCTGTTTAAAACGGCCGTGCTGACCTCCACCCTGGCTCCCAATGCATCATTTTGATCAGTTTTTATTACAATCAGTCCGAATGGGGTGTGGGATGAGGCGGAGGTGCCTGTCCTCGCCTTCCACGGGGGGTGAGTGGAGGCCGAGCGCGCAGCCGAAAACAGTGCGCCTTCCTCGGCTTGTGGTGGTCAGACATGCCGCTGATTTTTCACGGTCCCCCCCAGCTGGCTCAGCGCACTGCAGCTCAAGCAGACAGGTCCTGATCAGGCTCCAGACTGCCCGTTGTGTCACATATAGCATAATCAGAGGCAGAGCTGGTGTAATTTTGCCAGTTTTGCAGGTAAATGTCTTGTGTGCACGAATGCGTCTCTGCTGGCGAGATAAAGCGATTTGGTCATTCCTGCTCAGAACAGCCGGGCTGAGCTCCACCCTGGCTCACAATGCATCATTTTGATCAGTTGCCTCACATATAGCCTAATGAGAGGCAGAACTGGTGTAATTTCTCCAGTTTTGCAGGTACACATGCTGTGTGTGCAAATATCGCTTCTCTCGGCGAGATAAAGCGATTTGGTCATTTCTGTTTAAAACGGCCGTGCTGACCTCCACCCTGGCTCCCAATGCATCATTTTGATCAGTTTTTATTACAATCAGTCCGAATGGGGTGTGGGATGAGGCGGAGGTGCCTGTCCTCGCCTTCCACGGGGGGTGAGTGGAGGCCGAGCGCGCAGCCGAAAACAGTGCGCCTTCCTCGGCTTGTGGTGGTCAGACATGCCGCTGATTTTTCACGGTCCCCCCCAGCTGGCTCAGCGCACTGCAGCTCAAGCAGACAGGTCCTGATCAGGCTCCAGACTGCCCGTTGTGTCACATATAGCATAATCAGAGGCAGAGCTGGTGTAATTTTGCCAGTTTTGCAGGTAAATGTCTTGTGTGCACGAATGCGTCTCTGCTGGCGAGATAAAGCGATTTGGTCATTCCTGCTCAGAACAGCCGGGCTGAGCTCCACCCTGGCTCACAATGCATCATTTTGATCAGTTGCCTCACATATAGCCTAATGAGAGGCAGAACTGGTGTAATTTCTCCAGTTTTGCAGGTACACATGCTGTGTGTGCAAATATCGCTTCTCTCGGCGAGATAAAGCGATTTGGTCATTTCTGTTTAAAACGGCCGTGCTGACCTCCACCCTGGCTCCCAATGCATCATTTTGATCAGTTTTTATTACAATCAGTCCGAATGGGGTGTGGGATGAGGCGGAGGTGCCTGTCCTCGCCTTCCACGGGGGGTGAGTGGAGGCCGAGCGCGCAGCCGAAAACAGTGCGCCTTCCTCGGCTTGTGGTGGTCAGACATGCCGCTGATTTTTCACGGTCCCCCCCAGCTGGCTCAGCGCACTGCAGCTCAAGCAGACAGGTCCTGATCAGGCTCCAGACTGCCCGTTGTGTCACATATAGCATAATCAGAGGCAGAGCTGGTGTAATTTTGCCAGTTTTGCAGGTAAATGTCTTGTGTGCACGAATGCGTCTCTGCTGGCGAGATAAAGCGATTTGGTCATTCCTGCTCAGAACAGCCGGGCTGAGCTCCACCCTGGCTCACAATGCATCATTTTGATCAGTTGCCTCACATATAGCCTAATGAGAGGCAGAACTGGTGTAATTTCTCCAGTTTTGCAGGTACACATGCTGTGTGTGCAAATATCGCTTCTCTCGGCGAGATAAAGCGATTTGGTCATTTCTGTTTAAAACGGCCGTGCTGACCTCCACCCTGGCTCCCAATGCATCATTTTGATCAGTTTTTATTACAATCAGTCCGAATGGGGTGTGGGATGAGGCGGAGGTGCCTGTCCTCGCCTTCCACGGGGGGTGAGTGGAGGCCGAGCGCGCAGCCGAAAACAGTGCGCCTTCCTCGGCTTGTGGTGGTCAGACATGCCGCTGATTTTTCACGGTCCCCCCCAGCTGGCTCAGCGCACTGCAGCTCAAGCAGACAGGTCCTGATCAGGCTCCAGACTGCCCGTTGTGTCACATATAGCATAATCAGAGGCAGAGCTGGTGTAATTTTGCCAGTTTTGCAGGTAAATGTCTTGTGTGCACGAATGCGTCTCTGCTGGCGAGATAAAGCGATTTGGTCATTCCTGCTCAGAACAGCCGGGCTGAGCTCCACCCTGGCTCACAATGCATCATTTTGATCAGTTGCCTCACATATAGCCTAATGAGAGGCAGAACTGGTGTAATTTCTCCAGTTTTGCAGGTACACATGCTGTGTGTGCAAATATCGCTTCTCTCGGCGAGATAAAGCGATTTGGTCATTTCTGTTTAAAACGGCCGTGCTGACCTCCACCCTGGCTCCCAATGCATCATTTTGATCAGTTTTTATTACAATCAGTCCGAATGGGGTGTGGGATGAGGCGGAGGTGCCTGTCCTCGCCTTCCACGGGGGGTGAGTGGAGGCCGAGCGCGCAGCCGAAAACAGTGCGCCTTCCTCGGCTTGTGGTGGTCAGACATGCCGCTGATTTTTCACGGTCCCCCCCAGCTGGCTCAGCGCACTGCAGCTCAAGCAGACAGGTCCTGATCAGGCTCCAGACTGCCCGTTGTGTCACATATAGCATAATCAGAGGCAGAGCTGGTGTAATTTTGCCAGTTTTGCAGGTAAATGTCTTGTGTGCACGAATGCGTCTCTGCTGGCGAGATAAAGCGATTTGGTCATTCCTGCTCAGAACAGCCGGGCTGAGCTCCACCCTGGCTCACAATGCATCATTTTGATCAGTTGCCTCACATATAGCCTAATGAGAGGCAGAACTGGTGTAATTTCTCCAGTTTTGCAGGTACACATGCTGTGTGTGCAAATATCGCTTCTCTCGGCGAGATAAAGCGATTTGGTCATTTCTGTTTAAAACGGCCGTGCTGACCTCCACCCTGGCTCCCAATGCATCATTTTGATCAGTTTTTATTACAATCAGTCCGAATGGGGTGTGGGATGAGGCGGAGGTGCCTGTCCTCGCCTTCCACGGGGGGTGAGTGGAGGCCGAGCGCGCAGCCGAAAACAGTGCGCCTTCCTCGGCTTGTGGTGGTCAGACATGCCGCTGATTTTTCACGGTCCCCCCCAGCTGGCTCAGCGCACTGCAGCTCAAGCAGACAGGTCCTGATCAGGCTCCAGACTGCCCGTTGTGTCACATATAGCATAATCAGAGGCAGAGCTGGTGTAATTTTGCCAGTTTTGCAGGTAAATGTCTTGTGTGCACGAATGCGTCTCTGCTGGCGAGATAAAGCGATTTGGTCATTCCTGCTCAGAACAGCCGGGCTGAGCTCCACCCTGGCTCACAATGCATCATTTTGATCAGTTGCCTCACATATAGCCTAATGAGAGGCAGAACTGGTGTAATTTCTCCAGTTTTGCAGGTACACATGCTGTGTGTGCAAATATCGCTTCTCTCGGCGAGATAAAGCGATTTGGTCATTTCTGTTTAAAACGGCCGTGCTGACCTCCACCCTGGCTCCCAATGCATCATTTTGATCAGTTTTTATTACAATCAGTCCGAATGGGGTGTGGGATGAGGCGGAGGTGCCTGTCCTCGCCTTCCACGGGGGGTGAGTGGAGGCCGAGCGCGCAGCCGAAAACAGTGCGCCTTCCTCGGCTTGTGGTGGTCAGACATGCCGCTGATTTTTCACGGTCCCCCCCAGCTGGCTCAGCGCACTGCAGCTCAAGCAGACAGGTCCTGATCAGGCTCCAGACTGCCCGTTGTGTCACATATAGCATAATCAGAGGCAGAGCTGGTGTAATTTTGCCAGTTTTGCAGGTAAATGTCTTGTGTGCACGAATGCGTCTCTGCTGGCGAGATAAAGCGATTTGGTCATTCCTGCTCAGAACAGCCGGGCTGAGCTCCACCCTGGCTCACAATGCATCATTTTGATCAGTTGCCTCACATATAGCCTAATGAGAGGCAGAACTGGTGTAATTTCTCCAGTTTTGCAGGTACACATGCTGTGTGTGCAAATATCGCTTCTCTCGGCGAGATAAAGCGATTTGGTCATTTCTGTTTAAAACGGCCGTGCTGACCTCCACCCTGGCTCCCAATGCATCATTTTGATCAGTTTTTATTACAATCAGTCCGAATGGGGTGTGGGATGAGGCGGAGGTGCCTGTCCTCGCCTTCCACGGGGGGTGAGTGGAGGCCGAGCGCGCAGCCGAAAACAGTGCGCCTTCCTCGGCTTGTGGTGGTCAGACATGCCGCTGATTTTTCACGGTCCCCCCCAGCTGGCTCAGCGCACTGCAGCTCAAGCAGACAGGTCCTGATCAGGCTCCAGACTGCCCGTTGTGTCACATATAGCATAATCAGAGGCAGAGCTGGTGTAATTTTGCCAGTTTTGCAGGTAAATGTCTTGTGTGCACGAATGCGTCTCTGCTGGCGAGATAAAGCGATTTGGTCATTCCTGCTCAGAACAGCCGGGCTGAGCTCCACCCTGGCTCACAATGCATCATTTTGATCAGTTGCCTCACATATAGCCTAATGAGAGGCAGAACTGGTGTAATTTCTCCAGTTTTGCAGGTACACATGCTGTGTGTGCAAATATCGCTTCTCTCGGCGAGATAAAGCGATTTGGTCATTTCTGTTTAAAACGGCCGTGCTGACCTCCACCCTGGCTCCCAATGCATCATTTTGATCAGTTTTTATTACAATCAGTCCGAATGGGGTGTGGGATGAGGCGGAGGTGCCTGTCCTCGCCTTCCACGGGGGGTGAGTGGAGGCCGAGCGCGCAGCCGAAAACAGTGCGCCTTCCTCGGCTTGTGGTGGTCAGACATGCCGCTGATTTTTCACGGTCCCCCCCAGCTGGCTCAGCGCACTGCAGCTCAAGCAGACAGGTCCTGATCAGGCTCCAGACTGCCCGTTGTGTCACATATAGCATAATCAGAGGCAGAGCTGGTGTAATTTTGCCAGTTTTGCAGGTAAATGTCTTGTGTGCACGAATGCGTCTCTGCTGGCGAGATAAAGCGATTTGGTCATTCCTGCTCAGAACAGCCGGGCTGAGCTCCACCCTGGCTCACAATGCATCATTTTGATCAGTTGCCTCACATATAGCCTAATGAGAGGCAGAACTGGTGTAATTTCTCCAGTTTTGCAGGTACACATGCTGTGTGTGCAAATATCGCTTCTCTCGGCGAGATAAAGCGATTTGGTCATTTCTGTTTAAAACGGCCGTGCTGACCTCCACCCTGGCTCCCAATGCATCATTTTGATCAGTTTTTATTACAATCAGTCCGAATGGGGTGTGGGATGAGGCGGAGGTGCCTGTCCTCGCCTTCCACGGGGGGTGAGTGGAGGCCGAGCGCGCAGCCGAAAACAGTGCGCCTTCCTCGGCTTGTGGTGGTCAGACATGCCGCTGATTTTTCACGGTCCCCCCCAGCTGGCTCAGCGCACTGCAGCTCAAGCAGACAGGTCCTGATCAGGCTCCAGACTGCCCGTTGTGTCACATATAGCATAATCAGAGGCAGAGCTGGTGTAATTTTGCCAGTTTTGCAGGTAAATGTCTTGTGTGCACGAATGCGTCTCTGCTGGCGAGATAAAGCGATTTGGTCATTCCTGCTCAGAACAGCCGGGCTGAGCTCCACCCTGGCTCACAATGCATCATTTTGATCAGTTGCCTCACATATAGCCTAATGAGAGGCAGAACTGGTGTAATTTCTCCAGTTTTGCAGGTACACATGCTGTGTGTGCAAATATCGCTTCTCTCGGCGAGATAAAGCGATTTGGTCATTTCTGTTTAAAACGGCCGTGCTGACCTCCACCCTGGCTCCCAATGCATCATTTTGATCAGTTTTTATTACAATCAGTCCGAATGGGGTGTGGGATGAGGCGGAGGTGCCTGTCCTCGCCTTCCACGGGGGGTGAGTGGAGGCCGAGCGCGCAGCCGAAAACAGTGCGCCTTCCTCGGCTTGTGGTGGTCAGACATGCCGCTGATTTTTCACGGTCCCCCCCAGCTGGCTCAGCGCACTGCAGCTCAAGCAGACAGGTCCTGATCAGGCTCCAGACTGCCCGTTGTGTCACATATAGCATAATCAGAGGCAGAGCTGGTGTAATTTTGCCAGTTTTGCAGGTAAATGTCTTGTGTGCACGAATGCGTCTCTGCTGGCGAGATAAAGCGATTTGGTCATTCCTGCTCAGAACAGCCGGGCTGAGCTCCACCCTGGCTCACAATGCATCATTTTGATCAGTTGCCTCACATATAGCCTAATGAGAGGCAGAACTGGTGTAATTTCTCCAGTTTTGCAGGTACACATGCTGTGTGTGCAAATATCGCTTCTCTCGGCGAGATAAAGCGATTTGGTCATTTCTGTTTAAAACGGCCGTGCTGACCTCCACCCTGGCTCCCAATGCATCATTTTGATCAGTTTTTATTACAATCAGTCCGAATGGGGTGTGGGATGAGGCGGAGGTGCCTGTCCTCGCCTTCCACGGGGGGTGAGTGGAGGCCGAGCGCGCAGCCGAAAACAGTGCGCCTTCCTCGGCTTGTGGTGGTCAGACATGCCGCTGATTTTTCACGGTCCCCCCCAGCTGGCTCAGCGCACTGCAGCTCAAGCAGACAGGTCCTGATCAGGCTCCAGACTGCCCGTTGTGTCACATATAGCATAATCAGAGGCAGAGCTGGTGTAATTTTGCCAGTTTTGCAGGTAAATGTCTTGTGTGCACGAATGCGTCTCTGCTGGCGAGATAAAGCGATTTGGTCATTCCTGCTCAGAACAGCCGGGCTGAGCTCCACCCTGGCTCACAATGCATCATTTTGATCAGTTGCCTCACATATAGCCTAATGAGAGGCAGAACTGGTGTAATTTCTCCAGTTTTGCAGGTACACATGCTGTGTGTGCAAATATCGCTTCTCTCGGCGAGATAAAGCGATTTGGTCATTTCTGTTTAAAACGGCCGTGCTGACCTCCACCCTGGCTCCCAATGCATCATTTTGATCAGTTTTTATTACAATCAGTCCGAATGGGGTGTGGGATGAGGCGGAGGTGCCTGTCCTCGCCTTCCACGGGGGGTGAGTGGAGGCCGAGCGCGCAGCCGAAAACAGTGCGCCTTCCTCGGCTTGTGGTGGTCAGACATGCCGCTGATTTTTCACGGTCCCCCCCAGCTGGCTCAGCGCACTGCAGCTCAAGCAGACAGGTCCTGATCAGGCTCCAGACTGCCCGTTGTGTCACATATAGCATAATCAGAGGCAGAGCTGGTGTAATTTTGCCAGTTTTGCAGGTAAATGTCTTGTGTGCACGAATGCGTCTCTGCTGGCGAGATAAAGCGATTTGGTCATTCCTGCTCAGAACAGCCGGGCTGAGCTCCACCCTGGCTCACAATGCATCATTTTGATCAGTTGCCTCACATATAGCCTAATGAGAGGCAGAACTGGTGTAATTTCTCCAGTTTTGCAGGTACACATGCTGTGTGTGCAAATATCGCTTCTCTCGGCGAGATAAAGCGATTTGGTCATTTCTGTTTAAAACGGCCGTGCTGACCTCCACCCTGGCTCCCAATGCATCATTTTGATCAGTTTTTATTACAATCAGTCCGAATGGGGTGTGGGATGAGGCGGAGGTGCCTGTCCTCGCCTTCCACGGGGGGTGAGTGGAGGCCGAGCGCGCAGCCGAAAACAGTGCGCCTTCCTCGGCTTGTGGTGGTCAGACATGCCGCTGATTTTTCACGGTCCCCCCCAGCTGGCTCAGCGCACTGCAGCTCAAGCAGACAGGTCCTGATCAGGCTCCAGACTGCCCGTTGTGTCACATATAGCATAATCAGAGGCAGAGCTGGTGTAATTTTGCCAGTTTTGCAGGTAAATGTCTTGTGTGCACGAATGCGTCTCTGCTGGCGAGATAAAGCGATTTGGTCATTCCTGCTCAGAACAGCCGGGCTGAGCTCCACCCTGGCTCACAATGCATCATTTTGATCAGTTGCCTCACATATAGCCTAATGAGAGGCAGAACTGGTGTAATTTCTCCAGTTTTGCAGGTACACATGCTGTGTGTGCAAATATCGCTTCTCTCGGCGAGATAAAGCGATTTGGTCATTTCTGTTTAAAACGGCCGTGCTGACCTCCACCCTGGCTCCCAATGCATCATTTTGATCAGTTTTTATTACAATCAGTCCGAATGGGGTGTGGGATGAGGCGGAGGTGCCTGTCCTCGCCTTCCACGGGGGGTGAGTGGAGGCCGAGCGCGCAGCCGAAAACAGTGCGCCTTCCTCGGCTTGTGGTGGTCAGACATGCCGCTGATTTTTCACGGTCCCCCCCAGCTGGCTCAGCGCACTGCAGCTCAAGCAGACAGGTCCTGATCAGGCTCCAGACTGCCCGTTGTGTCACATATAGCATAATCAGAGGCAGAGCTGGTGTAATTTTGCCAGTTTTGCAGGTAAATGTCTTGTGTGCACGAATGCGTCTCTGCTGGCGAGATAAAGCGATTTGGTCATTCCTGCTCAGAACAGCCGGGCTGAGCTCCACCCTGGCTCACAATGCATCATTTTGATCAGTTGCCTCACATATAGCCTAATGAGAGGCAGAACTGGTGTAATTTCTCCAGTTTTGCAGGTACACATGCTGTGTGTGCAAATATCGCTTCTCTCGGCGAGATAAAGCGATTTGGTCATTTCTGTTTAAAACGGCCGTGCTGACCTCCACCCTGGCTCCCAATGCATCATTTTGATCAGTTTTTATTACAATCAGTCCGAATGGGGTGTGGGATGAGGCGGAGGTGCCTGTCCTCGCCTTCCACGGGGGGTGAGTGGAGGCCGAGCGCGCAGCCGAAAACAGTGCGCCTTCCTCGGCTTGTGGTGGTCAGACATGCCGCTGATTTTTCACGGTCCCCCCCAGCTGGCTCAGCGCACTGCAGCTCAAGCAGACAGGTCCTGATCAGGCTCCAGACTGCCCGTTGTGTCACATATAGCATAATCAGAGGCAGAGCTGGTGTAATTTTGCCAGTTTTGCAGGTAAATGTCTTGTGTGCACGAATGCGTCTCTGCTGGCGAGATAAAGCGATTTGGTCATTCCTGCTCAGAACAGCCGGGCTGAGCTCCACCCTGGCTCACAATGCATCATTTTGATCAGTTGCCTCACATATAGCCTAATGAGAGGCAGAACTGGTGTAATTTCTCCAGTTTTGCAGGTACACATGCTGTGTGTGCAAATATCGCTTCTCTCGGCGAGATAAAGCGATTTGGTCATTTCTGTTTAAAACGGCCGTGCTGACCTCCACCCTGGCTCCCAATGCATCATTTTGATCAGTTTTTATTACAATCAGTCCGAATGGGGTGTGGGATGAGGCGGAGGTGCCTGTCCTCGCCTTCCACGGGGGGTGAGTGGAGGCCGAGCGCGCAGCCGAAAACAGTGCGCCTTCCTCGGCTTGTGGTGGTCAGACATGCCGCTGATTTTTCACGGTCCCCCCCAGCTGGCTCAGCGCACTGCAGCTCAAGCAGACAGGTCCTGATCAGGCTCCAGACTGCCCGTTGTGTCACATATAGCATAATCAGAGGCAGAGCTGGTGTAATTTTGCCAGTTTTGCAGGTAAATGTCTTGTGTGCACGAATGCGTCTCTGCTGGCGAGATAAAGCGATTTGGTCATTCCTGCTCAGAACAGCCGGGCTGAGCTCCACCCTGGCTCACAATGCATCATTTTGATCACACTGAAAAAATGGAAATATTAGGGTCTTTGAATTTACAAAACTGAAGTTAGTAAAAGCAACACAATTCATTTATATTCTGTTTGGGAACATGGTTTAATCAAGTAAACTCAAGTTGTTTATAAAGAACGTTAAACTAACTAGTTTGTTGCAAGTTGATTGAAATTAATCAAATTTAAAAAACAA
>SRSE01000914.1:0-80720 GCA_005024645.1 Planiliza haematocheilus | reverse complement strand
TTTTTAAAAACCTACAGCAGGACGATGCGGGAACGTTGGTGTGATGGTTAGCACCGATGCTGTCACGTGTGGAGTCTGTTACAGGGATTTAGAGGTGAAACTGATTTCCTGTTTCTTCTTCTTCTTCCTCTCAGAACGTGACCGCTAACCACCGCGTGAACGACGCCGTCTTCACGGAGGACGGCGTGCAGACGGTGATGGGGCGTTTCATGTACGGCCCCCTGGACATGGTCACCCTCACCGGAGAGAAGGTAACGGAGGACACGTTGGTTTATCTGGGAGGAAGTCGTGTAAACCTGCCACGCTGAGAACATCTTCCTTTTTATCTTTCTCATTATTCTGCAGATTGACATCCACATCATGACCCAGCCGCCGTCTGGAGAGTGGACATACTTCAACACCGAGCTCACCAACAGCAGTGGACGGGTCTCGTACGTGATCCCTGAGGGCAAACGGCTGGGCATCGGCGTGTATCCTGTCAAAATGGTGGTCAGGTAAAGAGAAATGTGACAATTTAAATAAAAAAGTACACTCTCCCATGATTCTCCTTTCATTATAACCTCTCTTTTCCATCTGCGTGTCCTTCTCTTTGCTGTTTCTCTGACAGGGGCGACCACACATTTGCAGACAGCTATCTGACCATCGTACCACGAGGAACAGAGTTTGTCGTGTTCAGCATGGACGGGTCGTTTGCTGCCAGCGTGTCCATAATGGGGAGCGATCCGAAGGTCCGAGCTGGAGCCGTGGACGTTGTGAGGTGAGGATATAATCAGGAACAGTCAGATAAAGACCTAACAGAGTGTTTGACTCAGATCTAATGGTGGCAGCAGATGTTATTTGTCTGTTCATGACTTTAAAACGTGTTGATTTGTTGTGTGCAGGTACTGGCAGGACCTGGGTTATCTGATAGTGTATGTAACGGGACGTCCCGACATGCAGAAGCAGCGGGTGGTGGCCTGGCTGTCTCAGCACAACTTCCCTCACGGCATCGTCTCCTTCTGCGACGGGCTGGTTCACGACCCGCTGAGACACAAAGCCAACTTCCTTAAAACCCTGATCAATGAGGTAAGCTGAAGGCCGGAGGGACGCAGTGAAGTCCTGCCAGTCTCTCTTAAAGCTGACGTCTCCTGTCTTCACCTGTCTTGTCCTGTCCAGGCCCACATGAGGATCTTTGCGGCCTACGGCTCCACCAAGGACATCTCTGTGTACTCGTCCATCGGTCTGCCCCCGTCCCATATCTACATAGTGGGACGGCCCACAAAGAAAATGCAGCACCAGTGTCAGGTATGGAATAAATAAGTCATACGATAAGAAGAAGAATATGTAAGATATGCTACGATACAATGCAATACGATAAGATAGAATAAGATAGAATAAAATAATACGATGCAACCAAATCTGATTCATCCAACTAAATACAATACAGATACAATACAATATAATTAGGTACTAATGATACGATAAGATACGGTATGATACAAGAAGATAAAATACGATATGATAAGGTGTGATACGATACGATATATGATACAAATAGATACGATATTATATGATACAAAAGATACGATATGATACAAAAAGATACGATATGATACAAAAAGATACGATACGATATGATACGACATGATACAAAAAGATACGATACGATACGATATGATACAAAAAGATACGATATGATACGATACGATATGATACAAAAAGATACGATATGATACGATACGATATGATACAAAAAGATACGATATGATACGATACGATATGATACAAAAAGATACGATATGATACGATACGATGTGATACAAAAAGATACGATATGATACAAAAAGATACGATACGATATGATACGATATGATACAAAAAGATACGATACGATGAGATAAGATACGATATGATACAAAAAGATACGATATGATACGATACGATATGATAAAAAAGATACGATACGATATAAGAAATTATACAAGAAACTACGATACAATACCATACATTATGATACGAATAAGGTAATATACAAAACATGCGATACGATACAATACACCAAGGTACAATGCAGTATAATAAGGTAACATACGATACATGATATAATACAATTAAATACGATATTGATACAGTATGATAAAAAAAGATAAGGTAGATACAAAATGATACAAATATAACATGACACAACAAGATGTGATACAAGAAGGTACAATACATTCAAACAGGGCTACATACAAAACTATACAGTACAACAAAGTACGGTATGATACGATAAAAAATGCAATATGATGCAAGAAGATACGATACGATCAATGTTATAAGGTTCATTACGATACACTAAAGTATGTTATGCAGTATAATAAGGTAAAATATGATACACGATACAACTAAATACAATACGGTGAAATGATACGATAATATAGCATACGTTTCAACAAAATGTGATTCAAGATGAAACTATGCTATATGATATGATACAATAAAACACGATACGATGCAAAAAAAATACGTTGTGACACGTGCAATGCAACAAAATATGAAACAATACGTTATAAGAAAATGCGATAATGAGATACAGGATGATACAATATGACAACACACGATACAAGAAGATTGAAAACAACATATATTCTTGTAAATGATCAGGACGCTAAGTTAAGAAAAACCAGGACGTCTGTAACTAATAATTTACTGCAATCTAATGACTTCAGGACAGAGTTTATTGACAAATAACTCATCAAATTTGACCGACCTACATCCGTTTCAGTTCATCCCGGATGGCTACGCGTCCCACCTGTCCCAGCTGGAGTACAGCCAGAGGTCCCGCCCGGCCAAGTCCGCCAGCAGCCGCATGGTCCTCCGCAAGGGCAGCTTCGCTCTGGGCGCGGCCGGAGGTGACTTCCTCCGCAAGCGCAACCACATCTTTCGCACCATCTCCTCGAAGCAGCCGGGGGGGTCGGGGTCCAACTCGCCGAGCCAGCCGGGCCGGACTGAGCGCACCCTGAGCCAGTGTGAAATGGAGCGAGACAGAGGGATCGCCGCCGCCACCCAGAGGAGTATGAGCATAGCTGCTGGGTGCTGGGGTCGCACCGGGAGCACCAAGGAGGGCAGTGGAGGGTTACTCGGCCCCAAGTAAGGTTGAAAAAATAAAAGGTGTTAAAGGACCCAGTCTGAGCCACCATGATCTCTGGACTGGACACAAATAAGGACAGAGGACATGGATGGAGGCGTTTCTAGAGACAAAGCATGAATAACACTTTGATTGTTTGGGATTAGGAAGAAAGGATCTGTCCAGGAGGAGTGGACTAACCAGGCCAAGTGGGATCCAGAGAACAAAAACAGTTCAGTAGCATGACTCGTTTACAGTAATACTTTTATAGGATTCATCCCTATTTAAAGAAAAAAAAAAACTGAAAAAAAAGTCAAGGAAAGGATTAAATGAAATATTGTAAGCCTTAAACTCATCTCGTGTAACGGGACGCCCACTCAATTTCCAAACATTCACACTCATGAGCTCAGGACAAACTGCAGAGCCAGACTCATCTCTTCAGACATCCATGCCGTTTGGCAGCCGGCGACTTTCACTTTCTTTACCGCTGTCGGCACGCGACGGTCAACCCAGCAACGACTGGCAATAAGTATTAAAAACGAGAAAACAAAGAGAGGTCGTACAGAGCAGAGTCAGTTCATCCAAGAACATGTCTCTAGTCTGAGCGGATAGTTATGGTTTTATTTGTCCGGAAAGACAAATTACATTCACTATAAACGGGTGAACAACTATTGGTGAGATTGCTGTTAAAATCTATAGAGATATTCATGGTTCCCAGAGGATAAACCATTCAGACTACAATCTCCTGTAAATCCTTTAGAATAATCAGTACTTATTGCGGAGACCACCACTGCGATGGAAAGTAAAATATCTAAAGAATTTTTGGTTAAACTGCAAAATTTTGTAGATATTCGTGGTTCCAGGAGGATAAGCCCTTCACACTATGCTAACCTCTACTGTGGATCATCCAGTGTAATCTGTATCTATCAGCGCTTTGATGAACGGCTAAATATCTCAACAACTATAGGCCAGACTGCTGTTAAATTTTGTAGAGATATTCATGGTTCCCAGAGGATAAACCCTTTAGACTATCCTTTAGAACAATCAGTACTTATTGCGGAGACCACCACTGCGATGGAAAGTAAAATATCTAAAGAACTTTTGGTTAAACTGCAAAATTTTGTAGATATTCGTAGTTCCAGGAGGATGAGCCCTTCACACTATGCTAACCGTATCTATCAGTATCTATCAGCGCTTTGATGAAAGGTTAAATATCTCAACAACTATAGGCCAGACTGCTGTTACGTTTTGTAGACATATTCATGGTTCCCAGAGGATCAGCCCTCCATACTCCTTTAGTTCAGCCATTATGTTGAATTTTGAACTGGTTTTCTAGATTGCAAAAGAAATGAAAATATGTTCTTTGGATGAACTGATCCTTCAAAACTGAATCTGTAGTATCCAAAACGAACGTAGCAAGGGCAACTGTTGGGTTTCTTGAAGACGTTTCATCCAAGTCTTCAATTCTGAATGACTCAGGGAGGAAGATCTGTGGCTGGTTGTGGCTGAGCTTAAACTCACATGACTAGAGTCCGTTAACAAGCAGATACTCACCTGTAGTTTGAAGAAATTGGTTTGAACCCGTTTTCCTTTCCCCAGTGAATGGTACTTTGACGAGACTCCAGACAATTTGAGAAACCCAACAACTTCCCTTTGTTTTCAGCTTTGTTTTTTGGATATACCATGACCTGGACGACTGAGAACCTCCACAGACATATAGTACCTTCTTGTCTTAGTCACAGAACAATCTTGTTAATCACGTTTTTGTTTTTTCTTGCACCTCCAGTTTTCATCCCACCCTGTGTGAGACTCTGTAGTATTTTCCCTTTCAGTGTGGCCTCTGGGCCATCCAAGGCCTTAATATCCCACGAGACACTTGACTCCGCAGAGGGAGAAAAAGGAAGCAGAAAAACAGGGCATGCAGCAACAGACTCTGTACAGTCCACAGCAACAATCCCTTTATATATTCATCTGCTTGCAATACCTCTGATCTACCTGCTGGTGGCGTTCTGTTTCCCCACATGTGCTGCTGCTGGGAGACACTGGTATGGTGTCCCCCGACTTTTTGCTCTTTTAGCTCGTAGGTTGTAAAAGGATTGTTTCTGCTGAGGAGCCAGTTTTATTTGAGACTGATGGAGGAAGGACGGAGGCAGGACTTCCACTGGGTCTCAGTGTTTGTACCAAATGGACCGAAGAATGAAAGAGAAGCGATGCAGCTCGAATGTTGGAAAGACTGGATTGATACCGGCAATCCAGTCAATGTGAAGGCACGAGAAAATTTCTGGGTGTCTTTTCATGATTTTGCTGCTTCTGTGCACTGGACTGTATATTTTCATACTAAGGGGACGTAGAAGTTGAAGAAGAAGACGGAGCCACCTCACATCTCTGATCCAAAAACACAAAGCGCACATCAGATTTTTTTATCGCAGAGAACGCTTTAAAGGAAACGTCTGCTGTTTTTTCAAAGGTTATCTGATAACAACTGTCAGGTGTCCACGTGAACACTGAAACTGGTTTAGCTTAATCTATCTGAAGAGATCCCTTCCTAATTCATTCAATCAAATACATTTGCAGTCATGAAAAACATTAAATAGGCTTTTAAACTTAATTGCAATTGTTTAATTTGAAGCTTTCAGATCATTTTGATGCATGTAAATTTTGTTTCAGTTGGAATAAAGAGGTTTGAGGTGGTGAACGTTGTTAGGTTGCACCAGAAAAGTCAAATTAAAAAAGTACTTATCGGCTCATTTGCTGTTTCTGAAACTGGATACCAGACTCAATTATCTTTTCCACTGCACATGTCCTCTTAGATCGTATAAAGTTACATAAAACATATTCGTCTTTTGACAATTAACTCTTTCATTGCTTACACTGAGGATATGAACGTGAGGAATGATTACAACAAGCCAAAGCCGTTTCAGTGTCAAACGTTGAGAATCTGACTTTGTTTTAAACCTGAGACTTAAAACCTGACTTTTCCTTTAAAGGCATTTAGCGTCAGGTTGCGTGGAGCGGACGCGCCGCTAGTTCGCTTCGTTCCATCTATGCCGTCCTTTCAACGCCCAGCTTCCACAAGACAACACAACAGCCACCACGAATAAGCCAAAACCATTCTCTAATACTGTAGTCGATCAACTGTGTAACCTCATTGTTTATTTTTTGCACTAGTTTACGGCGGGTAAAATGCTGTAGTAACCATTTCATGTTGCTACGTTTAAAATGCCTCTGTGGTGCAGGATCTGAAAATAATGTTGAGTATTAATGTGCCAAACAGAAAACGGAGAAGAAGATATTTAAAGCAGGGGTTTTCAAAGTCTGGGCTGGATCACCTCCCACCAACAAACTACTATTTTGATCTATACAGAGTCAAGTCAGGGAGCTAGCTAGCTAACTAGCTAACTAGACAGTATTTAAAAACGTGTGTAAATATCTGAATAAAATAAAATTAAAAATCCAGTAAGTCAAAATTCAACACAAAACTATTGTGTGACTTTCTTTAGTTTCTCTAGCAGGCGGCCATTTTTGTTTTGGTGGCACCAGTTGGGAAACGAGTCTTCTTAACATTCAAGAGACTGAATTTTTTAACCAGACATTTAGAAGTATATCTAAAAGTATATTCAGAACAACAGTTACCCATTTACCCAGTAATTTTGGTTTCGACTAGCTAGCTTAGCATAAAGACTTAGCATAAAGACATAAACTGCTAGCTTGTCGTTGTCCAAAAACAACAAAATCCATTTAATCCACAAAGCGGTAAAGCTCATAAATTGGCACGTCCGGTCAGTTAATTCAATACAAAATATCGTTGTTTGGCTAGCTTAGCTTAGCTTAGCATCAAGACTAAAATATATAGTTAGCTTATCTGTCCAAATGTTACAAAATATACCTTTTTTTTAAAAGTTTGGTTTAAGGAAATATCGTGCGTAGAGAAAAGCAGCTAGCATTTCGGCTTAAATGCATGCTAGCACACAAAGAGCACAAACAAGCTAAGCTACAACAAAGCTAGACTAGAACAGCTTCTATTTTAGCATAATTTCCATATCAAATGTGGCCGAATTAGCCGCACGTAGTTCCTGTTGTGGTGTTCTCATAAATGAATAAATAACAATCACTGGATTTTACTGAAACTGAAGAAAACTTAAAAAGATGATTTTTCTTGGGCAAGTTCTGCCCTGATAATGAGCTTATGTTCACCCCTTACTTCTAAGCAGGTGGTGGAGGCCCCCACAGTTTGAAAACCCCTGATTTAGACTGTACCTAACCTCTTATTTGGGTAAATATGGTATGCACTGACTGTTTTTTAATTTGGTTTGGTTGATGCAGTGTTGACCATGTCTGAGAAGAGGCTTCAAGAGGAAAATGTTGTGGTTTGAGAGGATTCCTGAACAATAAGCTGTTTAGTTTGAAAGACGTCCTTGCAGGTTTTTGGAAACAAGTTGTTCCCCTTCGGCCATTTGGCTGCTGCGTTGAATGTCCACCCATATGGACTCTCCTGAGACTGTTCTGGAGCCGTGGGTGTGTCCGTGTACATACTGTAAAGATGTATAATGTAGGACTTATATACGGTCGAGAGTTATTTATTTACGTAAGGATCATGACGTTACTCTGGAAATTTCAGGTGAAATATATTTGAAATATGTAGCATTTTATTTGGCGGTCATCGAGGCTACGGACCAACACAGGAAGCCGTTTTTATTTTTGTTTTTAACCAGTGCAATATTATTACCGTTCCAGCCACAGCAGGGAACACAATCAACCACAACACAAGCGACACAGTCTGAAACCATTCACCACCTCGTGAAATCTATTTGTATCGGAGCTGAAATCCACTGTCTCAGCATTTTATAGGACTTACTGTACCTATTTTTCAAATGGGAGTATTTTACAAAACCTTTGAAATATAACTTTTCAGTCAGCAGCGGGTGCATGGAAACCCCATAACAACGAAGAACCTATTTAACAAGCTGTTGCATGTCGTCTAATTAGACTGGAACTACTTAACCTTCATGCTTAACAATAATCAGCCAGCTATGTTGTCCAATATGTCCTCACTGTTTAAAGACGTATGTTAAAAGGATAAATAATCTGCATCTTATATTTGAGATTATTGCAATTATTGCCACCTTTGCATAAACACTTTTAGAGACCTACACCTTCAGCTTAGTGTTAAACAACTCGTATTCATTTGTGGTGCCATTTTCTTATAATGCAGCCATTATAAAGGGTTTATAATTTGGATTTCCTAATAATTACTTTTACATTTAATTACATTTTGGACCATAATTGAGATGGGGCAATGCAACAGCCAGCAGCTAAGCTAATTGTTGGTTAGCTTAGCTTTAGGGCTTACGTGAGTCGAAGAAAACATCACATTTTTACAGAATTTGTGACAGTTACCAGCGATAAGAAACAGTCATAAAATCAATATGGTTACACCTAGCTTAGCATAGAGACAGAAAACAGTTAGCTGCAAAATGTGACAAAATCTTATCTATTCAATATGCTAAAACTTACAAATTATCTGTTATTTATGTATAAAAGAAAAACATAAAGTTTGGCAATTTGGTTACAGCTATTTTACCATAAAGATTTATCTAACTTGTTTCTATCCAAAAGCAACAAAATCCACTCATTCAAAGTGGTACATCTCACAAGCTTGTCAGTTAATTTCTTACAGGATAAAGTAATTAGCTTAGCTTAGCATAAAGACTGGAAACGGTTAGCTAATCTGTCCAAATGCAACAAAACTACCCATTTAAAAGGCAAAATCTCCCACATCAGCACATCCGTTAGTTCCATACAAATGAAATTATGACTAGCTTAGCACAGAATGTTAGCATAAACAGCTAGCTTGTCTCTATCCAACAGCAACAAAATCAGACAATTTAAAGTGCTAAAACAAACAAATTGATGCAACCGATAGGTAACTGTATACAAAACAAAGTGATTAGCTTAGCTTAGCATAAAGACTAGATTAGCTAGTCTGTCCCAAATGGAACACATATCTGCTTTTATTAATATCTAGGCTGTAAATTAATTAATTTTTAATTGGTTTCTTATCAGAAAATTGTTCCCACATTTGTATTCTATAATTTCTCCATAACTTCAAACTGAACCACATTATTCTGAGTGTTCAGCTGTAGGTTCAGTCATGTTTTCAACATATGTGGGTCAGATGTTACAGTGTGAAAATACACAACATGGTGGCAACAATTGATATAGATTTTGAATATATGCAGTGACTGAGATTAGACTGAGATATTTAGTAAGACTTTATTTTAACTTCCTCTATTCAAGCAGTGTATAAACACACTAAAATGTAGTTGTAGGCAATTATAAGCACCTTTATTAACTTTGAACTGCTCCTACGTCTTGGTTTAACTTCCAGATTTTCTCATTTTAGTTGACACTTTTATCAGTAGATGCACAATAATCGTCCTTATATCTGCTTACAGCTACATTGGTGTCATTAAATGTTCATAAACTGCTGTAACAAAGAGTGGAATAAAACAGTATTTCTTGTCTTAGCTGCTGTATACAGGTGATCACTTTGGTTTCGAGGGAGGACACTGGCGGCCACTGATCACGACACTATCGGGGTCGCTGTTAGTTTTCTGACTGGTTTCGAGTCACATGTTCAGTAGATACTGATGTCTCCTAGTTCATCGGTTCAGGCGCTCTCAACATTGTCTGTACTGTGGAATAAATAATTTAGATGGTCCCTCAGACTGTGTGTGTGTTTATTTATTTACCTTACCTGAAATATCTATAATTATTACAAGGATTGGAAACAAACGTTTGGTTACCATTAGCTTAGCGTACAGAGCTAGCATAAGCAGCTAGCATGTCTTTATCTATCGTCTTGTGACTTAATTTTGTACAAAATAAAGTAGTTTAGTTAGCTTAGCTTAGCATAAAGGTTCAAAGCTGCAAGTCTTGGTGCCTGGCAACAGGTCCAAGAAACAACCTAGCATGTAACCTACCAGTAAAACTTATTTCCCATTTAAAATGTTAAAACTGACAAATTGACGCATCAGTCAGTTGTATACGAACAAAAAACTGCATAAAAAACAATTCGGTTACAACCAGCTTAGCATAAAGACTAGCTAGCTTGTTCCTGTCCAAATGCAACAAAATCTGCACAATTATATGAGTTAAACAAGGTGCTTAGCTTAGCATAGCATGAAAACTTAAACAGCTAGCCTTTTTCATGGGTTATGTCTTTGATTTGAGACATGAAAACTAGCTGCATGCCTCAAATCTTCTGCACAATTTAACTTACAAAGTTGTTAATACCACAAGAGTTAGGCCTTCATGTAACATTTTCTAGAAGCCAATCACATTAGCTTGTCATAGCCAAACTTTGATCTTATCAGAATATGTGTCTGGCTACGAGGGCACTGTTCATATCGACCCATTTTAATGCAGCAAAAACCCATCTTGACACTTGGGGAATCCTGGTAATTTTCAAAAATTTATAAAAGAAAAGTGATCACTAGCTCTTTCTATCCTCCTAGAGTTTAAATTAAAAACACAAACAGGAAACAGAAGTAGCCTTTATTTATTTTGGCAAATGAAAAAATCTGCAAACATTTTTCTGGAGCACTCTTGATTCTAGTGCAACTTTTAGCTCAATTTAATGTCACACGAGGTGAGTTTCAGGCTTCGTCTCAGTCAAACCGGTATTACATACACTATCAACACAAACACACAGTGGCTCATTTTACACACAAGCTCGATGCGCTCTGTCCGAACCCAGAGCTGAAAAATCCTCCGCAAATTTTGCACCAAAATGGCAACAGCTGTTTATAAAATTGGCCAAAGTGAGGACAAGCTTTGATTGATTCTATAAAAATTTTCTTTTTTCTTTTTTTATTTATTTTTATTTTTTTAATGAAGCACTTGTGACATGGCACACGAACAGAAACCTCATAGATACACTTCACAGGGGGGTGGAAGAGCGACGGTGGTCTGCTCTTTGGTTTTACTGATGGATGATGGGAAGCAGCCTGTACAGCAGAGACGGGGGGGGGACCCACGGTTAAGTCATCAAACAACAGCCGAGTTCAATCAGCAGCGACCTCCTCGTGACAGGACGTCACCTCTCTGAGGACAAGTCGACGTTACAGTGAAGTATTTCCTTTTTTTTAATACGTCTATAGCGCTCGAGGCCTCTTCGGGGTTATTTGTTTGCTAGCTTGCTCCTCTTCCTGGAGAGTGCAACGGAAAGACTTGACTTTATCTGAAAGAGGACAGAATAAATATGTGTTAAAGTGACAAACATGAAGACAACATGTGACACTTGATGTTTGTAACAGGAAGACTCGTCACCCTGCAGAGTTGCATGCATGCACAATAGTCACATGAAGAAAATATCAGTATTTTTCTGTATTTTATAACGTGCACAATGATGGAATTTATTGATGTTCGTGCACGTTGTTTCCTGTAAAAGGGAATCAGTAGTATTTTGTTGCCAGATTCCCTTTAAAGAAGTAAAAAAAACGCTTTGGTTGCTACGTTGGTTGTTACCGACACTGGGAGGAATCTATTCTCTGAAGTCTTACCCGTCCATAGAGACCAGGGTCGTGCATCAGGAGCTGATTCCTGATTATTTTTGGATATATATTTTAAGGCAAACTTAAGCTTCCACACACCCCAGGGCTTTAGCTATTAAGGGCCCGTCCACACGGAGACGCTTTTTGGTTTAAACGCAGATGTTCTGCATCGTTTTGACCGATCGTCCACATGAATCCTGTAAACACATTGAACTAAAAAGCAAAAATTCGAAAACGCAGCTCTTGCGTTTTTGTGTCGACGGGGAAAACGGCGAGAAAAGCAACCAATAATGTCATTGTCACCATGGCCACACCCCTGGAGCAGCCTTCCACCTCTTATATCCCGTGAGACGTCTCCTAACAACATCAACAACAATGGTGGACTACATGCTCGTGTTCCTGCTGGAGAAGATATTGAGCCTATTATGGTTACTAGGGCTAAATATCATTTCTCCTTGAGTTTGGTTTCTTCTAAAGCTGATTTGTAAACAGCGCTCAAGCTTTATGCGCATGCTCCGCCTCTTCCTCTCCGTTTTTTGGTGAATTTCTGAAACTGAAACAGCGCCACCTATAGGCCTGGAGTATGAAGTAGCGTTTTGTTGAGACGGATCCGTGTGGACGCAGATATTCTTGAAACGATGGCAGGTAAAACGGAGGAGGGGGAAATGATCGTTTTGGTACGTGTGGACGGGGCCTGAGAGGAACGTGTCTTCAACATTTTGTGACGGGATGAAAAGATCTCTACCTCTCAGCTCGGTGAGAATGTCGATCTTCTGGTCCAGGATTTGTTCTAGTTGAGTTGCATATGATTCGACATCGTAGTCCACCTCCTCCGTCATTTCCAGAAGAACCTTCTCGTCTTCCAGCCAACGGATGGACTCCTGCAGAGATCAATCTGTGGTTTAGCATCTTCTTTAAAATGAAACGGTAAAAAGCTACAGCAGCTACAGATCTGGTTATATTAAGTAACTGTTTTTTATTTAGTTAGTTTATTTCACATGATTGACTAAAAGACAACATGAAGTTAGCTCTTGTGCTAGCTTCTGATTAAGTTGGCTGCTAATTAGCATAAGCTAAGTTCACGTCCTAGTTATCAGATAAACGACTCTGTAATGAATTTATCCTTCTTATTCTTCCACTTTTTAAACTAGCTGTACCTGGAACACGGCTCTATGATCCTCCAGAACCTGCTCCTCCATCTCCACCAGCTGAGAGACAGCTTCATGGAAGCTGAAGAGCTGTGGGGAAACTTCTTCCTCCTGAAACAACAACAAACGCTCCGGTAATGAACTGAAACTCCCCGATGACACTTTCCGCCAAGAGCGTGTAAATAACCGACGTTTGAACCTATCAGAGTAGAGTCCCATGCATGTAAAGCATTTATCTTAACACCAAATGTTCCCGAGTGAAACAAGCAGAACATACAATATTTTTTTGTGAAGGAGCCTGATTCATTTTATTCTCAGTGACCTGTAATTACCACCTGTGGCCACAGATGTCGCTGTTTCTGACTCGTCTCTTTAAATAGACAGAGCGTGCGTTGGCCTTACGTTCTGCTCACACAGCAGCTTCAGATCGTCTCTCTGTGGAGAGCTGCCGACTCCCCACTGAGCCTCCAGCACCTCCAGCTGGGTGACGTGTCCTCCCTGATGGCTCTCCATCAACACTGCGGGGTCCACGTCGAGCTCCTTCACCCTGACGACAACACACCGTAAACCATCAATGCAACGACGGCAGCTACGGTTGCTTACAGTGTCTGCATGCAGAAATAAATACCGTGCAAGATTTAAGAAGCAAAAATGGAGATGGTGATGAAGACGAGCGTCATGCAGGATGTAGGAACTCAAACCTGGAAGAAATAACAGCAGGGCGACGAATGATTGATGGAGGAAACAAAAAAATGGAACAAAAAACTACAAAAAATGAGATGTGTCATGATGGTGATACTGAACAGAGCCTTACTATGACAAAATGAAACGTATTCAGGGTTTTTGTCAACGAATCCCATGAAAAGAACAGAGTTATTGTTATTTATAGGTTATTATTCTGTTATGTTACTGGTCCAGGGGCCGTGAAATCAAATTGTGCTGGATGGAGTTCAATGAATGTGGGTTATTGATTGTTTTAGGCAACAATGGAGCAACGTGGCAACAGAAGAGTAAGAACCTTGTTGATCTTTTTATGAGATTTGTTGACGAAAACGATCAAATGTAGATTATTAGCAGTGTTGTTGTTAATCTGAGTGATTTGTGGACAGGAAGCAACAACGTAGGTTTGTTAACGGGTAAAACCAGGCAGACACTGTAAACGGCTGGATCCGGTTTTAAACCTGAAATCGTCTCGGATAGATTTAGACAGAGGTTGAGTATTTTAGGAAGCACTCGGTGCAGACGTTGGAAAGCAAGTGGAATCTAAAGTGCTGTCGTAGCAGATGCTACCCTGCCGTGCGTCTACAGCGTCTGCCTGGCCTGGCTACACGTGTCGGGTGTCAAACGTCACACGGCTGGCGACGCTTCGTACTCGTAAGTCGGGGAGAGGTCGGAGCGACTTCCTCCGCTTCCGCTCTGGGAGAAGGGAATGTCTGACGGACTGATCCCGAACTCCTTCACCCTGAGGAGCAGTCAGATGGAAATAAAAGGCAGAGATGTTAAGATAGAAACCAAACAGTCTGGAGCTGTATCGTGTCTCTGGGGTCACGGGGTCATGGGGTCACGGGGTCACGTGACCTTTAGCCCGTCTCCTACCTGTTGGCGTATCTCAGCGTGTTCAGGGTGTTTTCACAAGACGCCATCCCAGGAGAGACGGTCGCAATCTGTGGAGGGAAACATCCCAGAGTTAGTTACAGCCTGAGACTCCAACCACACCTATCAGCCATAACATTATAACCGCTGACGAGTGAAGTGAACAGCTCTCGTTATCTGGTTCTCACGGCTCCTGACGCTGGGTGGAGACGTAGCAGGCAACAAGATGAACATTTATCCTCATTACTGACGTCAGAAGAAGAAAAAATGAGACTTTGACTAAAAAAAGGACCAAACTGTGACGTCTAGACAGAACATCTGCAGCTCTTGATCCTGGTCTACAGTGGTCCAAGGAAGGAGGAGAACCAGAGACAGGCTCATAGACCAAGGACGTGGAGGAGGAGGCAGACGAAGTGTAGGGAGAAAAGGAGGAGGTGGAGGAGAAAGAAGAGGATGAGGAGGAGAACATGTAGAAGAAGAAGAAGGAAGTGGAAAAACAGGAGGGGGAGGAGGTAGTTTTAATGTTGTGGCTGTTTCCTCACCATGCACGTTCTGGAGTTCTCTCCTATGAACGAGTCCCTCAGCACTTGCGTCAGCTTGCTCGCTCTGAACGGAGTGTGGGGTTTGTTCCTGCCCAGGGCTCGGATACACTCCTGCAGAAAAACCACAGAGACACGATGAGCGGTCGGATTCAAGCGTCGAGAGAAGACGCCGAAGCCGAGGACGTCTGAGGACCTTGAGCGCCAGGAGGCTCTTGTTGATCTCGGCTCCTTCGAGACGAGTCTGCCGGTCGGCGCTGGACGTGTCCGCCCCCCTCTCGTTCCCCGCCAGGTCGATGAGGGAAAACTTCCCGTGCATCTTCCCCCGCCGGCGCAGGATGATCTGGAACACGGCGTGGCTCCGAGAGGAGTGAGCGTTCGCCGACGTCTGGCCGGACGTCCTGGATGAGGAGACAAATCAGAGTCACTTCTTCTCCTCTTTGTCGCTGCGTGATTTGAACGGCGCCGTCTTTACCTGCAGCTGTTTCCCACTTCGATGAGTTTGAGGACGTCCTCCGTGCATTTCACCTCCCTCTCCTGCAGCCCCACCACCTGCACCTGCTGCTTCCCGTCCTCCAGGACTCGTAGCTTGGCTTTACGGTTCAGCAGGTCAAACACCTTTGAAATGCAAACTCAGATTTATGCAGCTCGCATCGATGAGGATGTCCCGATCAAGATATCGATGTTTTAATATCAGCCGGTCCAGGACTTTCTCCTTGACGCTGTCTCCAGGAAACTTTTCTCTTCTTTTAAACACAGTTTAAACACAAAGCCCAATCTAAAAACTTTAAATAAATGTCTGGATCAGCCTCGATATCGATCGGGACATCCCTACATATCTTTAACTATACTTTTTTAGAAAAGTAGAAAAACAACAAACCCATCAGTGCTAAACAAAATGAAATATGTTAAATATAAATCATTAGATTTAATGTGTTTTAAGACGCTTACCTTCCCGCTGTAAATCTCAAAAAACGTGGCAAAAACTTGCAGATCCAGCTTCTTATAGTTTGGTTTCTTTAGCATGAGGAAAACGTCTCTGGCTGCAGGAAGACAAAAAACAAAACAAGTCAGACTCAAACTCTACGTTCCAGCAGCGAAGATGATGGCAGTAAAGGATAAATCTAACCAGACAGTGCATAGATCCCCTTAGAGCAGTCCTGGTTCTTTCCCGAAAAGTCGCCTCCCATCGTCTACAAGGACAAGAAACAAGTCATGAAATCACACGTGCGCCGATAAGAGAACGTCGTCATGTTGAAGTCGGAGCACTCACGTGTGTTTTTCCACTTCCTGTTTGTCCGTACGCGAAGCAGGTCGCCATACCTCTCTCGAAAATGGTCTCGACCAGCGGCTGAGCGGTGAACCTGCAGCAGAGGAGCGTTAGCCGGCGGCGGGATTTTAGTTTGAAGTGGACGAGTTGAAGTTTGCTTTTAAAACCAGAAACAAAATCTGGAAAAACAGCTGTTATTTGATTTTTATTTTATTTTAGAGTCTAAAACCAAACTACAAATACTAAAAAGTACACTGAGCCCAGAATGTGGCATAAAAGACAGCATCGTCTGCAAAGAAACACACATCAAGGATCTGTTTTGAATGTAAACAGTAAAGGAGCCAACACAGATCCTTGTGGTACTCCTTTTTTCATCAAATTGGGGTTTTATTTTGACCATCAGTAAAAATTGCTCATGTTTGTCGTACAAATGTGGATGAAATCATCTAGGACACTTAACATTCAGGAAGTGATGTAGTTTGGGGGTTGTGTCTTGTTGAAAAGTAAGTTTTTTACTTTTTAAACTGATATATATATATATATAGTATTTTTTATTTTAGAGTCTAAAACCAAACTACAAATACTAAAAAGTACACTGAGCTCAGAATGTGGCATAAAAGACAGCGTCGTCTGCATAGAAACACACATCAATGATCTGTTTTGAGTGTAAACAGTAAAGGAGCCAATACAGATCCTTGTGGTACTCCTTTTTCATCAAAATGCGGGCTTATTTTGATTGTTAGTAAAAATCGCACATGCTGTGTCAGACAAATGTGGATGAAATCAGCTCGGACATAGTGCAACATTTGGGAGTTGAGATGATTTGAGTTGAGCTGCTTGTTTGCTTCTTAAACTGACGGACCGATGAGCGTCGTACCTGTAAACCATCTCGTTGGTGGAGTTCTCGTCGAAAGCGTAGTCGAAGCGGAAGGTCTGGTTCTCCAGGTAGCGCGTCAGGTCGACCTTCTGCTTGGGCTCGTGGACCATCACCACGTCCTTACTGGGGATGGTGATCACGTCCAGGTCCTTGGTTGAGATCTCTGAAGACACAAAGACATTTTTATCCGTGTTTTTTTTCTTTTTCTGTTTGTCTTCATGCGTCTGAACAAACTCTCACCTTTCTTGTTGAGAGGCCGAGCGCGAACGCACACACAGATCCTGTGCTCCTCGATCTGAAACAAGAGTTCAGATTAATGTGAGTTCTTTTACTTCCTGGTTACATCAGCAGTGGTTCAGACAGGAAGTTAAAATTAAGACAAAATCCTTTCTTTACCTCCTCCAGTCTTCCTCCTCTTCCGTCGTCTTTGCTTCTTTACCTCCTCTTTTTCTCCTGTTCATTCCTTACTCTTTCTCTTCTTCTCTGCCTCATGAGTTCATCTTTCCTCCTCATCTATCACCTCCTCTTCTTCTCTTTTTTCTACCCCATCCTTTCTTTACCTCTTCCCGTCCTCTCCTCCTCTCCTTATCCATCTTTACATCCTCCTCTTCCTTTCCTCATCCTCTTCTCTACCTCTTCTTTTCTCCTCTTATCTTCTCGTCCTGGACTTCCCTCACTTTCCTCTTTCCGTCCTCCCCTCTCCTCTCCTTCTCCTCTCTCTTCCCTCCTTCTCTCCCTTTATCTCCTCTCCTTTAATCTCTCAGACTCACCAGGTCGTTGGTGGCTAAAGGCCTGTAGTCCAGACTGGCTCTGAAGTCTCTGATCATACACATGATCTCATAGTTTGGTAAATTAACGTCCACCTCCTGAGCAAACGGAAAGAAAAACAAAACATCTTAAATTCTCTGTAATTAGAAACTTGAATAATTAAATATAATATAGTATGAAGTGTGTTCGTGTCCTCACCTGTGCCCTCTTCTCTCGGAGCTCCTGCTGCTGCAGACGCCTCTTCTCTCGTTTCTCCTGCAGCTTCTCCACCTCCTTCACACAGTTGGATTTCCTCCGGGCTGCAAGAGGAAAGGAGCATAAACAACAACAAAAGGATTTAAAGGTACGACCGGAGTCTGCTCTGGATCAGTAAAGACTCATTTACTGATCTCCATAAAAACATAACGACACTGGAGCACTAGCAGCATTTATTATTTAACGTATCTGGTGCTAATAATTTAGTTTTAGGAAAAGAGTGAACTTATTAAAATCAGTTCTCTGCTTCTGCCTCATTGACCTCAGTCCTCATTTATCCTGCAGTGTTACGGTAAGAAGAGTCAAATTCATTTCCACATTTATGCAAATTACAGCAGCGGCAGAAGAAACACTAAGACAAGCGCTGCAGTATGAAGCCAGAGGCGCTGAAAGAGCCTTTCAAACGCACACAGCTGTGTTGGCAGCGTGACGTCAGAGCGTCGCCAGAAAACAACAGCAGCAGCAGCTAAAACAGAGAGAAGCTGTGAGTGAGCGCGTTACCGTTCTGCTGCTGCAGCAGCGTCTGGTTCAGGGTCGACTGGGGAGCGATGGCGGGCGGAGGAGGCTCTGCGGCTTGGCTGTGCTGGCTGGGACGAGCCCGGGTGGTTCCCACTGCTGCAGCTGAGGATGGGCCACGCAGTCAATAAAATCAGCTGAGTTTTTCTTTGCCATAATCACTTAAGAACTTAACATGTCCATGGATTTGAAGCCACTAAATAATAATCCGTCAATACGAGACACTTTAAAAGGATTTTACTGGGAAGGAAAGGAGTTACCTGAGATTCAGTAGGTTTAACTCAAACGTACCTCTATTCTCCCGTGGAGCATTCTCAGGTTTGGGTATCGCTGTAATCCGTCGAGTCTGAAACACGATCAGTTAAATGTGTGAATATAAGCTGACAGAGCTGCAAGAAAAGTTGTAAATACAAGAATCAGGGCCGAAATTATTGATAGATAAATAAATTAGGAGACGATTAATCATTTTTAGGCATTTTTCAGCTCCTGAAACACATATATTTGTTATTTTCCTGTTTCTTGTCATTATAATCTGTTATTTTTACAAAATCTAATCTGCAGATGAATTAAAAATGAAAACAGTTTCATATCTTGACCCATAATTCTTGATTCTTTACACTTCTAAATGAATTTGCCAGTGTAAAGCTGCAGATCATACGTGAACTGACGGATGTAAAGTTCAACAAACACAGAATACTCTCTCTAAACTATGAGTGACCTTGGGGACTTTGCTGGTTTTGGCGACGCTGGACGGAGGAAGTGGAGCCTCGGGACTCTGTGGTATCTCCTCATCGGGGGCCACGTCTGGATTCAGAGCGAAGATGCTCTCCAGGTCGATCTGAGGCAGAAACAAAGATAACGTCAGTACAACCTTTACTCACGCATTTAATCTCAGCTAACAGACGTCAGCAGTGATTCAAACTCAGGTTATTCTCTGTAGCACATGGACTGATTCATGGCATGAACAATAAGATAAACATGCTGGGACCAAATAACACCATCATGATGAATGTTCTGGATAAATTTGAATTATTTCAGCCAGGTGTACCTAGCCAGCCTTCATCTCCATTAACTGTCTATAAATGTTTAAATGATGACGCTTTAATGTCTCTTGCTGTTCTTTATGTTGAATTGTGTAAAGTAGTGACAGTTCAGAGTTACCCACAGGTTGTAGATTTAAATGTGAGAAGCTTCAGACAGCATCTTCCTCCTTGTTACAGTTTAGTTTGAACACTTTTATGAAACACTGAGGCAGTCAGATAAAAAGAAAAAGCTTTCTGGAGTCACATTTAAATGGAAGAAAAAGTGATTTAACTGTGTCTTAAGACTGAAGACCTGTTTTCCAGAGATGACAGACATCCATAAGAGGATGTGTCCTAACACATCACAGAGAAACATCTGAGATAGCTCAACAAACAAGTCAAGAAACACGAGCTGCAAATACAACACCAGCAGAAACAAAGTAGACAGGCCCAGAAAAGTGATGAACCTGTCTTTGTTGCTGACGTTTGCTTCACGTCATTATTTTTAACATTCTGAGATGATTAATCTTAAGCCTCGTGGTTTTTATTAGCTCACTAACTCAAATAATCTGATCCTGAACGTTTAAAAGAAGAGACAAGTTTCCTGGAGACAGCGTCAAGGAGAAACATCTTCCAGAGAGGGTTAGGGAGTTTATGGCAGCGTTGGATGAGCAGAGAGAACACAAGGTACCAGCTACCCTCTCCACACTACATTAACTTTGACTGGAAGACTTATTGGACTGAATCCAGTCCACTCTAGGAGAAGACAAGGAAGACAAGGACAGACTTTAGGAAGACACAGGAGACCAACTCTAGGAGAAGACAAGGAAGACAAGGACAGACTTTAGGAAGACACAGGAGACCAACTCTAGGAGAAGAGAAGGAAGACAAGGACAGACTTTAGGAAGACACAGGAGACCAACTCTAGGAGAAGACAAGGAAGACAAGGACAGACTTTAGGAAGACACAGGAGACCAACTCTAGGAGAAGACAAGGACAGACTTTAGGAAGACACAGGAGACCAACTCTAGGAGAAGACAAGGACAGACTTTAGGAAGACACAGGAGACCAACTCTAGGAGAAGACAAGGACAGACTTTAGGAAGACACAGGAGACCAACTCTAGGAGAAGAGAAGAATATTGAATATTAAATGATCGGGATTAGATTTCATTCCAGTTTCCGTCGTTTGTCTCTAATGAGGAATAAAAATAAATAAATAAATTCCTCCAAGTCTCTGTAGATGATTGATGAGCAGCTACAGAAGCATTTAGCTGCTGAACAAAGAGGTCACAAGGGTTCACTCACTTTTACAACTCACAACTATGAACAAATCATTCATTTTCTTAAATAAACATGTAATATTTCCGTTTTATGTCTTTGACTGGCTTCTCTTTGTCCACTTTCAGGACTGGACGCTGAGGTTTTGTGTCATTTTGATGCTCTACCTCTTTCCCTTTGGTGTCCCCACTCTCGATCCACTCCACGGTCACGCTCTCGTTGTCCTCGTGCAGCGACGTGACCATGGCCTGGTGTATCCGTCCTGCAGGGAGGGTGCACACAGATGTTAGGCCTGCAGGGCGCACATGCAGCTGGATCTGAGAGGCGTTAAACTCAAACACGTTAAAGGGAATTTGCAGTTTTTTCCACTAAAGTAAAGGATGATGAGGAGCTGATGGGTGTGGCTGATGAAGAGGTGATGATGAGGAGGACTTCCATGGCTTTCACTGGGGCAGGACAGTGTAAATAGCTGCCTTTACTGGATGTTAACTGGATTCTTGGTGATGAATTTGCCGTTAAATCCACACGGAGCAGCTTCAAGAAGAGGCCGTGCTGAGTGTCTCTGAGACGGGCTGCAGTGAGAGGGGGAGAGGCCCGGAGCAGACACCCATCAGGCTGCTGGATGATGCAGTGCAGCCCCCCCTCTCTCCCCACCCATCCTTTACCGGAGGGATGTTTCAGTTATGAAGCAGAGGAGGGGAGGATGGATAGGGAGGAAGGCAGGTGTCACTGCTCAAAGCCGGGGTGCAGGTAGCCGGACCCGCCCGCCTCCCTTCCCTCCTTCCTGCCGGCAGCCCCGGCCATCACCCCGGCGTGTGTCTACATGACTGACAGACGACAGCATCGTCTCAGAAAACACCATTTACGATATATACCATGTATTTTTAAACCTCTAACTGGTCATTTTCTTTTATTTTTTACGCTGCAGAGATGGTGTAGCATCCTGCTAGCTGGCTAACGGTGACGTTAGCTCCTCTCATCCCGGACCAGAGATGGAGAGAGCAGAGTCTCTATCTGTATCCGTGTGTTTCATCGCGGGGCTAGCTACGTACCGTCGCTCCGCTTTATCTCCACGTAAATGCCCACGAAGATCTTCCCGAAAATCCCGGCCATCGCTCCCGTGTGTGGCTTTTATCGAGCGGTCCGGTCCACGTTGATGTTCGCTGCGGAGGAGACTGAGGTCACTAACGGTCAGTCACAGCCAGGAGGGGAGCCGGTGCGCATGCGCGGCCCGCTGGCGTCTCCCTGTCACAGCTTCACCTTAAAATAAAAATAACACAAAAATCACCTGATTATTAAATATACCACAAAAATTAATCACTGCAAATTTGTATTTTCTACTCTTACTCAATTTTAATAAATATCCAGTTTCGTTACTCGTCTATTTAACATTAAATTGCCTAATAATTCTTCAAAACCGTCCTTATGTTGTAGAAAATGAACACAGACAAATCAGTTAAGTCTCACAGATGAGAGTAAGAAACAATTCAACAGTGACTGACTGATTTCAGCTTGATTTTCATGTCAATGCAGAGCCTCGGGCCCCAGAAAAGAAAACACTCTGTACTTACATCCCCACAACTAACTAGCTTGAATTTATAAATGTACCAGAGAGATAAAAATAACTAATAATATAACGAATAATATCTTAAAATCTAATTAAAAACCTACTGGGAGTCAGTAAAAAGAAGCTAAAACAGGTGTGATGTATAATCTTGGATAGGGTGCAGTATTTAGTTAAGGTAGAAATAGTGATAATGATCTTTTTACTCAAATAAATTAAATAGATAAAAGAAAAATGCATAATTGAATGAAACTATATACAATATAGAGACATAAATACATTCAGAGCATAAAGACAAGAGTATGTCTACATCTCTAAAACATCAACATAAATTATGTGCGATGTAAAATAACCATCTGCATTGTTTTATTCACGATGTATGTTATTGACATTTCCTCAAATTTTGTGTTTTCTAATTGTCAGTATGGACGCTGTAATGAAGTTTTTATTTTGGTTATAATTAAAATGTTTTTATTCCGTTTTGGAATTATAATAAACTCTAATTTAACATTCTGTACTCATTTATTTCCACCCTGGTATTATTTTATAATTATATTTATGAACCCGGAGATATCTATATTTGTTTAATAAATATGCAAATACTGCAATTGTTTCTGGTGACCACGTCAGTTCTGTATATCTGTTATTCTGGTAAGTGCTAGTTAGTCTTCTGTTCATATTCCAATTGATTGGTCCTCTGTTTTTCTTCTTCTTGTGTGAGATCACATGTATGTAAACATTTAATCAGTATAACAGAATAAAATGTGAGCTGCCCTTCAGTGAACACAGGATGGCAGCAGACGTCTGGAACAAGACCAGCAGATGCGACTAAGACGCGGAGATGTGGGTCATCGAGTTCACTGAATTGTTGTGTATTTTACATCATTGACCATTATTTATTTACATTTAAATTTCCTGGGTAATTTTTAAGTTATTAAAAAAAAGAAGAATAGATAAACACTACAATTAAAATGTTAAAACTAATTTGCATTTTTTTAATTTTATTTTATAATTATACACTTAATTGAGTTGTCTGCATGTTAATAAAAATTAATAATTAAAAAAACATTCATGGCGTCCATGAATATCTATCACCAGACCATTGACTGTATACAGTATACTAGCACCAGACACGATTGGATGATTCCTGCCGAAATGCACACTGGGAGTCGTAGTAAGCGTCTACTTCAACGATTTATCAAAGTTGTTAATGACTAAATTGATGCTAGTAGCCAGATAGTTAGGATATTTTAGCTATTTTTTTCTTTATCGTATTAATACGAAATTGATAGTTATAGATGAATCAATAGTCTAAGTAATTAACATACCGTTGCTAATTTACACTGCTTGTTAAAGAAAAGCAATAAGGGAAAAACCAAATAATTGTTCGCATCCACCTGCCGTTAGCGTGACACGTAACGTCACAGAATTTTAAATTCAGTGATTGGATGGTTTCGGCCGAAATGCACAATGGGAGTCGTAGTTAACGGCTATTTCAACGTTTTTAAGACCGTTTTTTAAGCCTTTCTTTTTGTTTCACAAGTATAATTTAGTGTTCATTGTTGTAGTACATTTATCCAACTATCACTTAACATTAACTGTGGAGGGAAAAGCAGCGCCTAAAGTGTCTCCCCTCACTTCGCGCGGTGACCGTTACGATTAGCTAACAGCCTCCACAAACAGTTTACCAACTATACGTTTACCACCGCCCGGCTTAGCTAGCCAGGCTAGCACGCCAAGTTACCAAAATCAAACACACCTGTGTTTGTATTATTCGGCTGACAGGTGCAGCTGGGTTTACCGTTAGCCAGCTAGCTTGGTTGGTGGCTGAGGAACTTCCAGCCGTTATTCATGAACTTCATCGCCTTCAGACACGTGAGTAAGACAACAAACTACTAACTCTGCCTTAACGTTTGTGTTGTAGCCATTGATTGTGTATGAAACAGGTTGTGGCTTCTGCTTTTGTCGAATTTAAAGATGCGTTCAAGGACCAACAGATAGAGGTGTTAACTTACTAAATAATAAATAAACCTAGACTAGTATAAACCAATTAAATAATTTAATATGAGTACATTATGTTTTATTCAGTCATTTAAAACTGTAGGGTATTATCAAAACAATCATGCTGATGTATACGGAGCTGCATTTCCTTTATTTACCTTTTTGTTACTGGAGATTTTCTGATGCTAACAGCAGAGCGGTGAAATTATTGCGTATATGTAAGTTTTCAAGGTTCAGTTATAATCTGAACTTTGCCTTTAAAATAACTAATGTCAGGGTGAAGATCAAGAAGTAAAAAATAAGTTTCAGTAAGAGAAAGAAAGAAGGAGAGAGATTTTACAGCTTGTTCCAAAATACGTATCATCTCCCCATGTCATGGTGCACTCAGCCTTCAGTTTGTTTATTTCTGCTTTCTTCTTGAATTTTTGGCCATTTTGGTACTGCATGGTGTGATACTACTCCCCTCCACAGGATAAAATAATTCACTACAACAGCACTTTAGATTCTGCTTGCTTTCCGCAGCGCTCCTGCTGCTTTAATCACGTCCTGATTTCGCCAAACTACACTTTTTTCCCAACTTTCTTTCTTCAACTTTATTGAATTTATGAGCGTCCATTTCGAGGGCTAAAACCAGCGTATTTAAATCAGACAAAAGTGTCACAGTAAAGTAGAACTCTGGAGTATTGCGACTCAGTCAAACATCTGTCAGCCTGGCACCGTGTCCCCCCTCGACACTCCACCCACCGCCCTCTGAAAGCCAGCTCTAAGCTGTTAGCTGTCACCACCGCTGCGCTACGACCATCCATCCGCGGACGGCCGAAGACTTATTCACATTTTCCCTCTTTTTTTTTTCACGCTGTCATTAGCGACACACTCTTTCCCTGCCTCCCCTCCACACACGGACAGACACACAAACACCGTCCCCTCCCTACCCATCAGTCCACTCGGTCCCTGAGGCGTCGGCCATCGCTGTCTCCCGTTTCCCCAGCAACCGCAGCCTCCCCTGTCAGACTTGAGAGTGGGCTTTCTTCTGTTTGCTTTGGCTTCTGGAGGATTAATGGACACACATGATTGTGCCGGTGTTGTGTCTAGGTGTGTGGATGAATTACAAAGGGGGAGGAGGTTGCACCGTCTGCAGCTTTTTCGTACAGTCAAACTGAAATCTTCGAGAGGAAGTGTGCGTCTATAAAAAGGTGCAAACTCCTCATTTAACCAAACTGCTCGTGACATTTGCGCATCGTCGCAGGAATCGTGCTCCTGATTGATCCTGCAGCAGCATATTTCTGGGGATGACTCGCATTATTTTACATACCAATGTTCCGTGTTCTGCAGCTACTGCGAGCAAGAGATCTGTTTTGCAGTCATGGATAATTCATGATCTGCACAGACACTGCATATGAAAATCCTTTGAAGGCGGCTTGGGACCGGGGAGATTCCTCTTTCTTCCACTTGCCTTCACTTTGTTACAGCCCGGGTTCTTGTCTTCCGCTGCCTATGAATTCATGCAGCGAGGAAGAGCAGGATACATGACACACCTGTGCTGTTAAAATTGATCCAGCTGTAGTTTCATTCAGCCGTGTAATGACATGAAGAGAGTTGACAGCTTCACCAGTGACGGGCGACGTAGACGGGAGTGTGGGTGCATATTTTTATTCTAAGAAAGGAAATGAAATGACTCCATATGATTTAAGGGAGTTGGAAAGACTTCACAGCTTGTTCCAAAATATGCGTCATGCCCCCAAATCATGACACACACATGGTTCATGGTTCTGAAACAGCAGCAGGTAGAGATCCTTCTTCTCTCCACATGATATTGCTGTTGATTTGAGAGTGAAACTGAGACTGGATTGATGCTTTAAAGGTTTGAAGGTGGATTGCGACTGGCTGCTTGTTGTGGGACGTCATTTACCCCCCATCCCGTGACGCCACCAACTCCACTGCTAATCAAGACTCGCTGTCATGTCCGAGGCTCTGCCCCAAAGAACCTGGCCCCCTGAAAGGTCTGAGCAGGAGGACGACAAAGGGCCCAATCGTATTACCGTCTATTTTACTGATTTCATTTCCACTCTGGACGCCGCGGCAGTAATGGTTTCTGGCAACGATGGGGCCCTTAGTCCTGTTCACTGGAGCTGCAACATCCCCCCAGGGGGCTTCATTGGCAGTTAGAGCTATCGTTTCTCTTCCCTTGATCTCATTTAATGAAAAGGAGGGGGGAAAAAAGTAATCCTTATCGTTAACCTCACTGTATAATGCATAAAATAAAATAAAATGTCAGCTGATGTATGTCCACTCAGCTAAACCGTGTCCTTGTGTAACTGCGTAGGTCAGTCAGGTGATTTAGAATTCATGTATGAGAGCTTTCTTGTGTTTTTTATTCAAGTAAACCACTAAAGCTTAAAATTAAATGCGTAAGAATCTAACTTAAATGTAGCTTGTCCTCATAAATTATATTATAAACCCAAGTTAGAAGTAATGCTAAGCTAGGCTATTTACTGTTTTGCTTGTTAGCTTTTAGAAGGATTTGCCTTGTTTTTCATTATTAAGCTTTATGATCCCTAATTTAATATTTTAAGTAATTATAAGTTAAATGCAATTAAACGTTTGATTAAAATGCAATTTAACCACATACAATTACATGATATTGGCTAGCGCTAGAACCAAAACTAAGCTAGGCTATTCACTGCTTAGGTATTTAACCTTTAGAACTATTGGCCTTGTTTTTAATTAAATAACTTTATTTACACTAGTTTAATAAGTTTAAAAGTAATTAAACTTAAGTTAGAAGCAATGCTAAGTTAGGCTATTTAGTAGGAATGCACCAAAAATTTTCGTCCGAAAAAACGAAAATGCACTTTTGGAACATTTTCAACCAAAAATCGCTGCGGTTGTTGCTTGCATCATCACAACACTTTCAGTCGTGTTGTTTAGGCGATAAATTTTCAGCCTAAAATTGCCTGAAAGTGCATTTTCATTTTTTTGGATGAAAAATTTTTGGTTTTCGGACAAAATTTTTCAGTGCATCCCTGCTGTTTAGTGTTTAGCTATTTAGCCTTTTGAAGGATTAGCCTGTTTTTTTATTAATTAACTTTACTAATCCTAGTTTAATATGTTTTAAAGTAATCAATAATCAAATGCATTGCCTTGCAGCTTAACCACGTACAACTGCATTAAACCTAAGTTAGAAGTAATGCTAAGCTAGGCTATTTACTGTTTCGCTCCTTAGCCTTTAGAAGAGTTAGACTATTTTTTTTTTACTGTTTTGCTTTATTTACACTAATGTTTTTTTCCTATAGATTAAATCCACTAGCTAGAAGCAACACAAGCTAAGCTGTTTACCGTTTAGCTAATTAGCCTTTTTGAAGTTTTCTCAGTGTAATTGTAAATTTTAGCCCTCGTCTTATTTATGTGGAACACAAACAGTGTTGTTTAACTTAAATGTAAAAAATATATATATTTTTATTTTAACATGGGTTAATTGTCTTGTCCTGAATCTTATTTTATATTAGCCATAATTTAGCATTTGCCAAAAGTATCGCTAATTAGGGAAGAACTTCCTGACAAACAACAGCAAGTGAATCTGATTAGATGAAATGTTGACTGCTCTACATTGCAGAGATTGTCAGGGAAAGGAGGCCGGAGACCTTTAATTGGAGGTTTAGAGGAGGAGGAGGAGGAGGATGAAGACGAGGGCAGCAGGGGGGAGGATGCTGCTGCAGTATTTAGGGGTGAGCGCAGCGACTTCTCCGGGGATAGGACGCTTTACTTTGAAGCGTGTGCAGCACAAATTCATGCCCGAGTCCTTCGTCTCCTTCGTCTAGCAGGCTCTTCTTTGCCGCCATGTTTGCTCGTTATGTTTTCACGGGCTGAGTCGACACGCCGGAGTCGAATCTCCGTGCCCAGGAGAGTTAAAGAAGAAAATAAAGGGGGAACAGGAAGGATGCTGCTATGTTTTCAGGTCCACGTGGATTGATGTGACTGACATCAGAAATGCTCCTGTGACATGTTAAGAATATGTTACTGTGATCCTCTGATTGACAGGTCACACTGAGTCTCCTTACGTGAACCACGCCGCCGCCGCCGCCGCTTCCCTTCAGTGTATTCTCATCCAGAATAACGACCTCCAGTCATTAACATCCCATTATATTTCCTCTTCATGCTCGTTTGCCCACGTTAAATGTTTTCTTCTGTGGTCTTGACAGATCTCTAATTCCTCCTCATCTGAGCCCTTTTGGTTCAAATTATGTCACAGTAATGATAAATCGGTAAAATCATCTTTTTTTTTCGCTTTAATGAAGGTCAGCAGACGTTTGTTTGGGTTTTTGTTCGCTTCAGTCAGAGGATATAGGAAATATTCTCATAACGAGGCACAAATATGTCAGAAGTTACATGATATACATCAGATAACGAGCAATGATCACCTTAAATCCTTTATTTTAAATGTTAAAATGAAGGATTTGGGGAGGGGGGGTCCTGGTCTGGTCTGGTCTGGTCTAGGTGGGTGCTACATGTCTAAGTAACATCCACACCAATGAATGAAGCCAGGTCCAGAAGTTTCCCAGCAGAACAATGAACTGTCACAAGATGGTTTAAATGTTAATCACTTATCCTGTCAGTGGTCATAATGTTGTGGCTGATTGGTGTAGATTTAAAATACTTATAATATTATGAAAACTATTTCTGGTAACTGATAATTAGTTCAGGGCAGGAAGTGAAATAAATGTGTTTTCAAAGTAAAATGAAGCCCGTCTGTTGTAAACGAGGAGCTTTTATTTTTGAAGTGAGACTTTGCTGCAGCTGATTGACTCCCTCTAAACCTCTAAACCTCTAAACCTCTGCGCTCCAGCTCTGTAATGAGATGCATTAGACAGAAATCCAATACTCCCAGCACATCCTCCTCTCTGCACCAACCCCTGAGCCGCGTCTTTTGTCTCTGGCCGATATGAAACCTTATCGTTTTAACTTCTGTCATCTTGTCAGACTTTTTGTCTTAAACGTGATTGCATCGACCCCCTCCGTCCCTCCCTCCCTCCCCGCCGAGCCGTCACCATACCCACAGCTGGTGCGTCCTTCCTGTTGCAGCGCTGCTTGTCACTTGTTCCAGCGCGGCGGCCATGATAAAGCCATTATCTAGCTCTATTCAACAACTGTCACACGCCGCCACAGAGAGGGGAACAATTAATTTTCTCCAGCGACAACGTCTGAGCCGCTCCCCTGGATTGAGATAAAACTTCTTTGTCAGCTTTCATGTGAAAATGTATATTTCACATGAAGCGGGCGTGTGCCGTTGGGTTTGGCTCACATAACTCCATTTGATTCCCCTCAGCGGGGCCCCAGAGCTGTCAGCCGGGGAGTCGCTGGGATGCTATGGATTGTGACAAACTGCAGCGAGATGACAGCTGAAAGATGACGGGGAGCAATTGAGCTGTTGGCAGAGGGGAACTCGCCATTATATAAGTGCTGCAGCGCATTTCACATGCATGCAAATGGTTTGTTTTTACTGCCCCGGGAAAAAAAAGCAAAACGCAGAGTCTGGGTTTGATGGAATTCACTTAAGAAAATCATGACTTTCAGTTTCTGTGCAAAACGAGAGCAGAAACGAAAAGTAGATGGATTAATAGGAGTTCTGCGTCTCGTTGTGGTCATCCTGCACCTGTAGGTTGTCATGATGTGTCTCTTCATGATACTGTTGTATTGCTTTGTTACTTTGGAGTCATTTTCCATTTCTTTGTGGTTGTTTAGACTCATTTTAGTCGTATTTGTGTCTCTTCATCTGTGTTTTTTGTTGCTTTGTGCTCATTTTACATACGTTTCTAGTAGTTTAGCGTTTCTTAATATTTATATTATTATGTCTGTATGATCATTTCGTCCCGGTCTTTTGTAGCGACCCATCTGTTTCTGTTTCTAGCACTTCAGCGTTTCTGAATATTAGTCTTTTGTGTCTCTTTGGAGCCATTTCTTGAAGGTTTCTGGTCATTTTTACATCTATTTTGAACATGTCTTAGTATTTGCTCTTCTTCTGCATCACCTTGTGGTCCTGTGATTAACTTTAATAAGCTGTAAAGAGACTCTTGGGCCCCTGGGCACTGGCTCTTGTGCCAATTAGTGCTGTTCATAGGTGTAAAACGTAGATGCATACATGTAGAACTACTATATGAGACACATGTGGGACCAAGAGGACAAGAGCAAATATTATATTTGGTTGGACCTCATTTATCTTTGATTCCAGCTCATTCTCTGTCTCATTGTTTCTCTAATCTTCTCCAATGTCTCCAGATTTCTCTCCATCCAGTGTTTCATTCATTGTATTGATGATGGAGAGTCTGACCACTGCTCAAAGCTTCTCCAGCTCATCCCAAAGATTCTCAATGGGGTTAAGGTCTGGACTCTGTGGTGGAACAATCCATCTCATGCTCCCTGAACCACTCTTTGACAATCTGAGCCCCATGAATCCTGACATTGTCATCTTGGAATATGATCCATTGATGGAATAAGCTGCTCATTCAGTATATTCAGGTAGTCAGCTAATGAACCTAGACCCAGATCATAGCACTGCCCCATAGCACAGGCTTGTACAGTAGACACTAGGCATGATGGCTGCATCACTTCATCTGCCTCTCTTCTTCCCCTGATGCCCCCATCACTCTGGAACAGGGTAAATCTGGACTCATCAGACCACATGACCTTCTTCCATTGCTCCAGAGTCCAATCTTTATGCTCCCTAGCAAACTGAAGCCTTTATTTCCAGTTAGCCTCACTGATTAGTGGTTTTCTTAAGGCTACACAGCTGTTCAGTCCCAATCCCTTGAGTTCCCTTCACATTGTACGTGTGATTTCACCAAACGTTTAAGTGATCACACATCACCACCATCAGGATTTCTTACCGGCCACATTTCTTCCTGGAAGATGATGGTTCTCCACTCTCCTTCCAGTTTTTAATAATGTTCAGTCCCAGTTTTAGTAGTTTCTACAATCTCCTTAGATGTTTTCTTTGCTTGTATCCAAAAAAGTTTCAAAAAAAGTAACTGGACTTGTAGATTTATAGAGAAGACATTTCACCAGTCATGGTCTGCATTTCTAGTTGACTGGTGGGAAGTCTGAGGTTTAAATAGGAACTGGTGCAGCTAACTTACCTGTTGTAGAGGTGGGACTGTTTTGTCCCCCGTCCTTTTCCCTATGAATGGTTCTCTAACGACTCTAACTGTCCGTCAGAGCCTCCAGTGTCAAGGTGTGAATGAGGTTAAAACATCTTGGGGACAGAAGCTAACTGTACTGTAAATAGATGGCAGATTAAATCCACCTTGTCTGTTTAGTGAAGGTTTTTCCAGTCTGACATAGATGCTTTCTTTACTACTCTTTCAAACTGCCGCGCTTCTCTGGCTAAGATCTGGACGCTGTTATCGTTGAAGGAGTGTCCTTTGTCCTTTAGGTGCAGGTGGACCGCTGAATTGTTTCCTGATGAGCTGGTTCCTATTTAAACCTCAGACTTCCCACCAGTCAACTACAACTGAAGAAGCTACTTGGATGAGTGGTGAAACGTCTTCTCTAAAAGCCCAGTTGCCATTTTTTGAACCTTTTTTGGACATACCATGACCTGGATGACTGAGAACCTTCACAGACTTGATGCACGCCGATGATTTGACCCTTCTCAAACATCTTCTCCACGACCACAGGACGTGTCTTTAGACATGGTTGTTGAAGAAATGACAAGCTTCTCATTGCATCAGTTGGTGTCAAACAACTTGCTGCCAGATTAAAGATAATCACCCTTGCAGTAACTTTTATTTTTTTGGCCAGGCAGTGTATGAATGTCTAATGAAGTGAGTTAAAGTAAATCTTTATTACCACCCAGTAACATCATCCCATCACTCTCCCCTCTGATTACTATTTGGGGTAAAATAATGAGCCTCAAACTTTGTCTGTCATCCGTCTAGAAACCCATCTCCCCTTCAGTGTTTCTGCAATAATGTACAAAAACAAATGAACGGGGCTTTTCCACGAGGGGTGGTGGTGGTGAGGGTGCTCTGGAGGAGTCCTTGGAGTCCGTGCGTCGACAAAGCTGCTGGGGAGAAAACATTTTTCACCATGAAATATGCATGGCTTGCATGTATTCAGCACAAAATATGCCACCGCCGTCCTTCTCCGAACCGCTCTCCACGATTCTTCTTTTATGAAAAATGCATGTGTTGTTGCGCCGGAGAACTTCTGTTGCAGCCGGGCTTGAGTTCGATTAGGGGAGAAATCAAAGGCGCGGATGCTCGATGAGGAACGATTCATCTCGGTCGAGATGCGTTTGGTTTCTTGCTCAGAGGACTCCCACGTCCTCGAGTCTCCATCAGATTATGAAAATACAGAAATAAAATAATGATTACCACACAGGACTGCTAAGTGGTGAGAAGTTTGATAGAAGTTTAGACGTCTGCTGTTCACGACCTCATCCTCCACCTCTAACGCTGCGATTAATCAGCTCCACCTGGGTTAGCGACGCCTGATCTGCTGTAATTAATAACCACAAACCTCTGGGAATTCAAGCAGCCAGTCACATTTCTTTCTGTTTCCTCTCTCCTGGCTGCCTTTTTATTTATTTATTCATTTATTTTTTGCAGTAACTCGTGTAAAGTGTGCAGATCTTCCCTGCATGCTCTTGCAGATGCATTTTGACGTGACGGGTGAAGCTTTTCAGACGCTCTCCACCTCTCATCACCGAGCCGGATGCATTTACAGTCTCCAACCTGCAGGTGGTGCTGCCGAACACGCATGAGCTCCGCCTGCAGCTGCTCCTTCAGCGATCGCAGGAGCTGCAAAACTGAACAGTGCCACAATTAAGACAAGGGAGCAGACAGACAGAGGCCCTCTGTGTATTCATTTATACTGCCCTGCAGCACACACGCCGACACAGACGCCTGCTCATACAGCTCGCCTGTTTAACCGATTAAATTAGAGCCGTCCGTCTTCCTCCTCCCAAATATATTCCTCTTTTTAAAAGAGAGAATAACAACTGAGAAGAGAGTTCAAAGGTTCAACCGTGGCACACGATGAAGTTAAGGTAATAACACAGGCTTGAATCGTCTTGAAACAGTAGATTAAACGACAACCGTGATTGCTCTGAAATACATTTCCTCGTCTCTTAACAGCTGGACAAGCTCAGAAAATCCTCCCTCCTCCTTCTGCCTCCTACACACCATCTACTCGGACGTCTTCTCTCTTTCCCGTCACTGTGATTTCCTTTAAAAGTTGTGCAACGTTTGTTTGTGACGGCTCCAACCAGTGGCCAGAGGAACTGGACTTGGCCGGGGTTGAAATGATGCACTAGTCATCGGGGATCAGATCGGTATCGGACTTCAGTCGAGTCTGATCTTTTGTAGTTATTTATTTTAGGTGTGCCGTAAACTAACACCATGTCCCTGTAGCATCAGAACGACTTCCTCTTCTGTTTTATTGGCGGTTGGGTAGCGTTAAAGCTGACAAAAAGCAAAGCGTGGAAGGAGTTTCCTGTGTAAAATGAAGTGAGTCAGACAGCGGTTAGTAAACAGCTGAGTGTGGATGTGTGGTGAGCTGGTAGTTCAGTACTACCAACAATAAAATCACTAAACAGAGTCCATGGAGTCCACTCAGTCAAAGGCTGCACCCAAACAACAGAGAAGAGAAACGTTTCCTGGAGGAGAAACATCCTCCAGAGAGGGTTAGGGAGTTTATGGCGGCGTTGGATGAGCAGAACATTTCTTTGACAGAAATATTTATTGGACTGAATCCAATCGCGTCTAGGAGAAAACAAGGATGACAAGAATCTTTAGGAATCTACAGAGGAGGAACTTCAGATCGACGGATACAGCAAAAAGAGAGATATTTTGCAGAAGTTTAAACCTCATGTTCTCGATTTCAGACCTTGCTAAATTAAAGAAAGCTGCACAGTTACACACACAGAGCTTAAACATACTAGCGTCTCTGGTGTAGCAGGAACAGGCTGGAGGAAGTGGATGTCTTGCATAGATGAACATTAAAAGTAATGTTTGGGTTAGGGTAAGAAAAGATGTGAAGTGGTAAAACTAATCATCGACCAATGGGAGCGTCTGATGCAGTTTGCATGAAGGAAACATAGTCCCTGACCGTTTCACGACCACGCTGATGGAGAACCTGGAGTGTCGGGTGAACCCAGATGGAGCAGCGGTTTGGTTTCCTTTCAGAAACAGAGTGCAGTCCTCCCTCCGTCCATACACTAGCAGTATTTTTACATGGGCGAAAACAATGAACATTTGCCGCTCAGTCATTCCCGCTGTAGCCGGACCACTGATGCATAAACGTGCCTCACACATTCATTTGAATCCACCGGCAGCCTTGGCAGCAATCACGGGAACGAGCCAGGCTGGCCTAATGTAGCGAGGAGATCGGTGGACCACAGTGAAAATGATCACACACTCTCCCTCCCCCAACACACATTCAGAAACATCTGTGACAGACTGAACAAAGGACCGGAGAGCCAACACTGGATCATCAGCAAACGGCGCCAATACCGGCATGTTCGCTCACGCCGAGCAGCTTTCCCTCCGTCCTGTTGTTTCTTCTTTCTCAGACGTACAAAGCTCGATTGTACTTTCACCCCTCAGACGCAGCTTTGACTTGATAGTAGGTGACTGATGCTGTGAAAAGACCCCAGAGCAGATTTCTTGTAAGCATTAAAATGTGTGTCTCATCACGGCAGCTCTCTCCCAGATGGATTTTACAGGCTGAAGGTGGGGAAGTAGCAGGATGTGGTGTTGGAACCGGCAGCTGTGGTATGAAGGGAACGCGTCGGTTCAAAAGGTTGCTCTGTTTGGTGGCCCTGAGACTGAAATACACTGCAAAAACATATACACTCCAAACACAGGCAACACAACCACACACAGAAGAGCTGCAACAAACTGGTGCTCAGCAACCAATGAGAGTTCAACTGTTTCAATGAATCTGATGTCTGATACCACGTCACCAAATAAATCGTAATGTGTGCTTGTTTTGTTTTTACAGCACATATTTTATATTTTGTAAGTGTTGCATTTCTGTAGTTTGTTGCACATTTGTTGTGCGTAATTTTATTAGTTGCAGTTTTTTTATATTCAAGTATTTCTTGTAGTTATTTACGTTTTGCGCATTTTTCTTCTTTCAATTTTTTGTATTTGTTGCACATTTCTGTCTTGCACACTTCTGTATATGTTGCACATTTTTGTATTTGCACATTGCCCTGTTTGTTGCACATTGCTGTTTGGTGCACATTTTTCTATTTGTTGCACATTTCTCTTTTGCACATTTTTCTATTTATTTCACTTTTCTTTGTGTTGCACATTTGCATTCTTGTGGCACATTTCTGTTTGTTGCACATTTTTATAGTTTGTTGCACATTTGTTGTGCGTAGTTTGTTGAACATTTTTCTGTTGATTTCACATTTCTTTGTTTTGCACATTTGTATTTTTGAAGCACATTTCTCTGTTGCACATTCTTCTATGTGTTGCACATCTTTATTTGTTGCACATTTCTCTGTTGCACATTTTTCTATTTATTTCACATTTCTTTGTGTTGCACATTTGTATTTTTTCTGGCACAGTGCTCTGTTTGTTCCTTATCTTTCTATTTGTTGCACATTTCTTTATTTGTTGCACATTTTTATAGTTTGTTGCACATTTGTTGTGCGTCATTTTATTAGTTGCTCTTTTTTATAAAATTTGTCACTTGCACATTTCTCTATTTGTTTTATATTCTTGTATTTCTTGTAGTTATTTACGTTTTGCACATTTGTCTTCTTTCATTTTTTGTATGTTTCACATTTTTGTATTTGCACATTTGTTTGTTTGTTGAACATTTTTCTGTTGATTTCACATTTCTTTGTTTTGCACATTTGTATTTTTGAAGCACATTTCTCTGTTGCACATTCTTCTATGTGTTGCACATCTTTATTTGTTGCACATTTCTCTGTTGCACATTTTTCTATTTATTTCACATTTCTTTGTGTTGCACATTTGTATTTTTTCTGGCACATTGCTCTGTTCCTTATGTTTCTATTTGTTTCACATTTCTTTATTTGTTGCACATTTCTTTATTTTTATTTTCTCTCTATTCGTAGCATGTTTCTGTATTTGTTTTTATTTATTTTATTTTTTCAGTCCTACAATAATTTGCGAACTCAAAGGCCTGTTTAAGATGACGCTGTTTTTACAGTGCGACCTTTCGTGAGGCTTTTCGATATTGAATTAGAGGATCAAGAGTTCTTTACACAATTCATATCCATTGACATTTTGTGGGCTCACAGGTTGCACACTGTGCCCCTGTGGAGGAAGCAATCGATGGCCTCAGCATTTCTCTGCGGACCACCACCGTCCTGCAGCACTGGGAATGTGATTGTCACACAAGGCAGGATCCTGTCCCTGTGCTGCCCCTGGGAGAGCTGTGCACACAACTCTGTAGATTCACACAAGGTGAAAAGGTGGTCAAGATGCTGCTTACTCATCTATTCCGCTCACGTTTGGGCCGAGGAGGCAGACAGATGAAGGAGGGAGGGCGACTGCCTCCTTCACAGCTGAAACCCCAGATGTCATGGAGAGGGCAGCGCATTATTGCCATGGAAACCCCTCAGTAATATTTGATTTTGATCAGCAGCGAGGCTCTGATGAGATCCCACTCGCCTGCGCTCTGCTCTCCAGGTGACGGGATTTTCAAAGTTGGGTAGCAACCTGGAACAGATTGTAGTCATTCAGCTCTTGCAGCCGCTGGGATTAGTTTTAACTCTGGTGATAATTGGACTGGGAAGACGACTCCATCTTCATGTTTCCTCTTTCTCTTTCAGTCGTGGATTATTGTAGGGTCTGCTGCACAGATTACGTGTTTAGCAGAATAACAGGGGGGAAAAGAGTAACTACAACTCTGCAGAAATTCAATATGAATTCAACTTCAATTTTATACAGCTGTAGCCACTAAAATGTCTACGGTTGAACTGGTCCGCAAACACCTTTTGTTGTCAGTTTGAGGCTTTAACTGTGGTTCTGTGCCATTTACGTGAGAAGTTATTTAAGGGGATCTACCGTTTTTTTACAACCTGGACCTTATTTCTGGCATAAAATACGTTTTCTCCCCCATATAACTTGGTGTCATTTGTAGTCGTCAGGACATTTTTGCATCCTCGTATATCCATGTAGTGGGAGTGAATGGGGCACCGAATTGCAGCCTCTAAATAACACATTGACCACGTTTACATGGTCTTTAGTATCCTGGTTTTGATCGGGTTTTTGAAGTATCCCGTTTTTGTGTTTTTTCCATGTAAACACCACATCCCGAATTCAGAAACCGGGTTATGCCCGTTTCCCGATTTCAAGAAACCCGGTTTTGCTACCTGGAGATAGAAGCCGGCATACTGGAGCATGTTTACACCTTATCCCAATTTCTGACGGCTGCCCATTGTCTGCACAGGCGCGAGTGATGCCAAGTGACGCACTAGAAATACAAACAACATGACGGCAACGAGAACTTCTCACTTTTGGAGCGATGAAGGGACTGAATTTTCCCTTAAAATAATGAAAGAACTAAACATAACGATGTGTTTAAATGGGAGAAAACACAGAAATGACGACACATGATGCTGGTTTTCCACCTCGCTCTGTTGAACAAGTTAGGTCGCGTTGGAAAACATTGAAAAAGACGTAACACGCATGCGCAGTTAAGATGCAGTGATCAGAAAACGGGTTTCTGGTATTTATCATGTATACAGGGATATGAATAACCGGGTTTCTCTGTGTTCCATGTAAACACCATATCCTAAATATGCTCAAAGCCGGGATACTAAAGACGCCGTCATTGTCTGTTGCGAAACTCGTTCATTTCAATAATATTTCGTCATTGGTATGGACATTTCAGAGATATTTGACATCATAACATAAGATCTGAAGTTTGCCAATAATCTTTAAAGACAGATTTACAGTTTCATGACATTTGCATTTGAGTTTACTAATGTTTGCTTTCCTGTTTGCTTTCGTCTGTTCAAGTATTGTCTCTTGTGTCACACTGTCCCAAAACATTTGGTGAGAAGTTGTCTTCTCTTCACAGTGTTGACCCAGATGTGGCTTATCCACACGTTGCTTTGCAGACATCACTTGCCTCATGTACGAAGAGATGCGTAGATTTCCTTCTAAATTGTGACGTAAGCTCAGATTTAGAAGCATTTTGAAGCACATTTCCTTTGTACATCCCAATTGAGCGTACCTGACTCCTCCCTATCCACGGCCCTTTTAAATATTGTGGGAATCTGATCTACCTGGCTGACATGAGGATAACTCCGTCCCACACGGCTTGCATGGCTCTGCTCATGGTCGACTGGCTCTGCTCATGGTCGACTGGCTCAGTCCCGATTGGTCGGAGTAATAGTTTTCACATTGATGACAGTTTCCCAGCATCACCTCTAAGTGTCAAAGCCAAAGGATCCACATCTGTAGGAATCCTACGTGCCAGCCACGTAGTTGCCGTTGGCACGTACAAAGTTTTCCGGACATTTCGCTCTTGATGCATCTGAACTTTTATGTGAGCAAGTAACTACGTAACGTTTGTACATGAGGCCCCAGATGTTCTGCGATGAGGTTAGATTTCCTACTTTCTTTGAGACCTTGTTTCTCTCAACTTTCAGCAGCTTCTCTTGCTTGGTTTCATCTGATGTCTCGTCTTGATCTTCCAGACGTCATCTTGACTTCCACAGTTCCCCTTAACAGCCGTGTCTTGATGTCCTTTCAGACAGAGGAAATTGCAAGCTAGAAGGGCTTCGTATCTTTTTATAGCCTTCCGTCGGCTTTGCGGGCATCAATTAGCTCAATTTAAGGTCTTCAGTCGGTTGCTAAGAGGTGGTTGTTGACTGTTACCATGAGGTTTGAAGAGGCAGAGAATTGATCCATTTCTGAATTATCATCAGCCGACAAATCCTAATGAGAATTCTTGACCTGCCGCACGAGTCCTGATGAGTCGATTAAGGTCTGACGAGTGATTTCCAAGTGTTTGAACGTTTTCCTTCAAGACTCAACGACAACTTTTTATCTCTTCACACTGAAATTCAAGGAGGCTTCAGAGAGACGTACTGAGCTGCATCATTTCCAATAGGCTGAGATACAGAAAACAACACACCTGAGTCACGAACAACCTAAAGATTACCGTATGCAATGCTGCACAGGCCCTACTGCCTGCAATATGAACCCTTCTGTCTAGACGGCCATTACCCGCCTGCACCTAAAACAGTGGAATCAATACCATCGCAGGGAGTCATAATGGCCCAATTACTGTTTGTAGGTTTGTCAATGCCACGTCTCTAAGGATGCCTGCAAAAGGCCACACAAGCTCACAGTGTGCAGGAGTAATGCCATACATTTGTAATGTGCATCATATGTGTGTGTGTGTTGGATTTTATTTTCTGGACTGCACCGCTGTGACATTTAAGAGGGAAAAGGTAACCGAGCTGCTACGTGTTTACACTTGTGTTGATGTTGTTGGGCTTGAGTAGGATACGTGAAATTGCTCACTGCAAAAAAATAAATAAATAAAACCTTGCTTTGTAAAAAAAAATCAGAAAATAGGCCAAAGCGACTCCTTGATAATCTCCATCCGGTCCGACTAAAGGTTACGAGACACCAACCAAACGTTCAGCAGTTTTCCGGAGTCTTGTTGGTTCTAGTCGGACTTCCGTCGGCAACAAAGTTTAAAGGATAAACCAACTGATCAGCATGATTCAGGGGAGGCGAGCTCTGTACAACGGTTTGTAGCTCTTTCTAGCTACCTGGCCTATTTAGCTGTTAGTACCTATTCTAGTATCTAGTAATAGATTCCCTAGAGTAACTCAGAAGCAGGGATATGTACTAAAAAATGTATCCCGATAGTTTCTGGTATTTATCACGGTAACGATAAAAATGAGGAAAGATAAACACCAGTTCAGTCTAATCTTTTTGACTCTAATGCATCAAGTTTTATCTGAGTTGTTGTTTTTTTCCTGGACTCTTTGGATGAAGTCGACGCTGCTTCTGCATCTTTGCTCATTTTCTGTCTTTCTTCATATTCTGGTTTGTGCTTGTGTTTGAGGTGGTGGAACAAATTAGTGCTGTTACTGTCCTTTTTATGCACTATTTGTTTGCAAACCTTGCATGTTGTAATTTGCTGCTCTGCGTCAGACTTTTTAACCCCTTCATGTCTAGTGTCGCTAATTCACGACGCACTGTTTCCGTTCAGACTGCAGCTGAAATAACGCATGTAATACTCCAATGTTGGTTTGTGTACGTTCAAAAAAATCCTAGGAACCTTTAGCAAGCACTAGTTTCTGGTAGGACCGGCCGGAGGGGTAAAAAAAATACAAATATTTCATTTCTTTCTATAATTGAAGAATCAATTGAGGCGTTAAGGGGTTAAAACCAAACCAGATAATGGAGGTGGAGCCTCGTTTAGGAACGAGCTCCTCTCTGCCGGCGTATCTGCTCCACCTTCCACCATTGTCAGTTTGTCAATATTCCACACGTGTTGGGCTGAGAGTGTGTCGCACACATATATACGTCATCAATGGGAATTTATGGTTTTTATCACGGGATGACATATTCTTACCGTGGGGAATGTTTTTGACGATATATCGTAAATGATGAAATATCACACATCCCTACTCAGAAGGACATGACTTTTCCTTATTGGCGACAAGGTCAAAGCCTGATCTTTCATAGTTCTTTCTTTTTACGTCTACCATAAACCAAAGCTATTTTCCTGTGGCATCAAAACTGCCTAAAATCCCAGAAGAAGAAGAATCAAAATCACATGACTAAACATTCTGGAAGGATCTGTTGTTGGAGGTTTCTAATGATTTCATTGGATCTTTGCCGAAGCAACTGCAGACCAACTCGTCGGTCCAGTTTGTTTATTCCACGTGGAGCAAACATGCTCAGAAAGAATGGACTTACTCCAAACTGAAAGTGTCGACAAAGTTATTAGGAGCTCGTATTATCAAAGGATTACGTCTCAGTCTGACTGAAAACTGAAATTATTAGTGGCTCACTAGCGTCCACCTGTGTTCTCGGGTGTATTTAAGAGACAGCAAGGTTGATTTAACATAAAAGATCTTAGAAAGTTCACCCTCCCTCTCTGGAGGTCTGGGAATTGAATAGGCAGTCAGTAAGAGGCTCCTTTTTGGGACCATTAGTCAAAGACAGGGACACTATCAAGGCTTTGATTACAGTGGTGAGGAGTACTCCCTCAGGGCCCTCTCTTCTTCATCCCATTCATCACTTACCACCACTGCTGCAGCCACACGGCCTCTATTGTTCATTTTCACGCGGGCCGTGGATGTACACATTATGCAGAGCATGCACAGACACCCCCACACATGTCTATTATTATGGACTATAATCATTTACATGCGCTGATGCACACATTCATACACGCAGAAACACAAATGGCAAATTTAATGATTTGATGGCTGTAACTGCTTGGTGTCACCGCGGTCACTGAGACTGTAGCTGCTCCGTCCTTTTGTTTTTTTAAAAAAAGTATAAACCTGTTTGTATAGACTTGTTTTATCCCTTAGCTATAACACAAAGCACCACACTGATGTCAATGAACACTATTGCCTGTGTCTAGACTAGAAGTTACACAAATTGATTTCCTTTAAAGATGAATGTGTAAAAATCAGTATTGGGAGGCTAGGAAGCTAGGAGGAGCTATCATTAGCTGGCAGGCTAGAAAGCTAGGAGGAGCTATTACTAGCTGTTGGGCTAGAAAGCTAGGAGGAGCTATTATTAGCTGGCGGGCTAGGAAGCTAGGAGGAGCTACTATTAGCTGGGAGGCTAGGAAGCTCGATGGAGCTACTAATAGCTGTGAGGCTTGTAAGCCAATTAGAAGCTACTAGGCTAGGGAACTAGAGGGAACAGCTATTAGCTTGCAGACTAGGAAGCCAGAAGGAGCTACTAATAGCTTTGAGGCTCTGAAGCTAGAGGGAGCTACTAATAGCTGTGGGGCACGGAAGCTAGGAGGAGCTACTATTAGCTGGGAGGCTAGGAGGCTAGAAGGAGCTACTATTAGCTGGGAGGCTAAGAAGCTCGATGGAGCTACTAATAGCTTGTAAGCCAATTAGAAACTACTATTACCTGGGAGGCTATGAAGCTAGAAGGAGCTACTAATAGTTACGAGGCTATGAAGCTAGGAGGAGCTACTAATAGCTATGAGTTAATTTAAGAAGCCAGAAGGAGCTACTAGTAGCTGCGAGGCTCTGAAGCTAGGATGGCCTACTAATAGCTGTGGGGCTAGGAAGCTAGGAGGAGCTATGGTTAGCTGTGGGGCTAGGAAGCTAGGAGGAGCTACTGTTAGCTGTGGGGCTAGGAAGCTAGGAGGAGCTACGGTTAGCTGTGGGGCTAGGAAGCTAGGAGGAGCTACGGTTAGCTGTGGGGCTAGGAAGCTAGGAGGAGCTACGGTTAGCTGTGGGGCTAGGAAGCTAGGAGGAGCTACGGTTAGCTGTGGGGCTAGGAAGCTAGGAGGAGCTACGGTTAGCTGTGGGGCTAGGAAGCTAGGAGGAGCTACGGTTAGCTGTGGGGCTAGGAAGCTAGGAGCTGGGAGAGCTAGCCCCTCGTCTACAATTTATCAGTTTACCATGTTGTTGTGGAAATAATTAAATTATTAGATGAGATGACGATAAAAAATGTGAGGAGTCTTCTGCGTGAATTTTTATGGTTTTCTTTTGTCACAGTTTGAGGTTCTCTGAGCTGATGAGTAAATCTGAGAGATCCCTTTGACCTTCTCATTTTAATTCAAGATGCTGAATCAGCTGAAAAGCCGCCTACGTACAGTAGGTCCAACTAGCGCCAACGCTCCAGTACAATCTGCCAAAACTAGGGTCAGAGACGCTAGCATCAACTACGGTTTTTCTGGATTTCATTATCTGAGCTGTCCAATCCGCCACAGAGAAAATAATGAAAGGCTGTAGTCTTGGTGCGTTCAAGTGCAACTCTGAGACGGCCAGCTTATCCAGGCTTTGAAAATATGAGAGTCTACAAATTGCGACCAGCTGTGGCCCAGCTCTGACTTCTGACCACGCTGGAGTCCAGTCCGAGCCAGAACACAGTGAATTAACATCCTACCAATGCAACCGAACCTTTCACCTTGCACAATATCTTTGCCTCCAAGCTTCACCGTTTGGAAACCTCTGGGATAAGTAGGAGGCAGACAAAGGGTAGCAGATAAGAGAAAATGATCACCGTTGTGTGCATTCTGGGTCCAGATGGGGAATTAAACATGCATGAGTTGCTTGCAGCTTGAGAAATAATTACAGTCATTTAGTTTGGTTATGTATAGACTGCATCTGACACACGTTCTGGTATATGCAGTGCATAAATAATATACACCAGACACCACATGAACGCTGCATACCAATGTGTCGTAGGTATATTAGAAACGGTCTTTCTCAACCGGAGAGTTCTCATTAATGCACAAGGCTCTGGAGAACAGTTCCAAGCCATATTTACAGCACCGGTGCAAATGTCTTAGTGAACCACCAGATCTCCCCCCATCCAGATCTGACTTCATGAATCTCTTCTCCCCCCTCTATCTGCTCTCTTTTGTTTGAGACGTTCAGGTGTGCTGGACCTCAGTGATTCTCTCCCTGCTCTTTGGAGGTTTGTCTGTGGAGCGGAGATAAGGTTTAAGGTCAAAACTAATTTAGAGTAATAGCGCTGGACCCCTCTTTGAAAAATAGCAGGAGTGTGTTTGTGCTGTTACTAGCCTTCCTTAATCTTCTTAGCCTCCCAGGTAAAACTAGCTCTTACTAGCCTAATAGGTAATAGCTCTTATTAGCCTCCCAGCTAACAGTAGCTCTTTCTAGCTCGCTAGCATCCCAGTTAACAGTAATGCTCCCCATCTTCATAGTCTCCTGGCTAAGAGTAGCACTTCCTGCCTTCGTAGTCATCCAGCTAGCTAGCAATAGCTCTTCCTAGCTTCACAGTCACCCACATAGCTAACAGGAATTCTTCCTAGCGTCATTGTCTCCCGGATAACAATAATTCTTCCTAGCTTCTTTGTCACCCAGCTATCTAACAGTAGCCCTTCCTAGCTTCTTAGTCATCCAGCTAGCTAACAGTAGCTCTTCCTGCCTTCATAGTCATCCAGCTAGCTAACAGTAGCTCTTCCTGCCTTCATAGTCATCCAGCTAGCTAACAGTAGCTCTTCCTGCCTTCATAGTCATCCAGCTAGCTAACAGTAGCTCTTCCTAGCTTCATATCCTCCCAGCTAGCTAGCAGTAGCTCTTCCTAGCTTCATGGTCACCCAACTAGCTAGTAGTAGCTCTTCTTAGCTTCATAGTCACCCAGCTAGCTAACAGTAGCTCTTCCTGCCTTCATAGTCATCCAGCTAGCTAACAGTAGCTCTTCCTGCCTTCATAGTCATCCAGCTAGCTAACAGTAGCTCTTCCTGCCTTCATAGTCATCCAGCTAGCTAACAGTAGCTCTTCCTGCCTTCATAGTCATCCAGCTAGCTAACAGTAGCTCTTCCTAGCTTCATATCCTCCCAGCTAGCTAGCAGTAGCTCTTCCTAGCTTCATGGTCACCCAACTAGCTAGTAGTAGCTCTTCTTAGCTTCATAGTCACCCAGCTAGCTAACATTAGCCCTTCCTAGCTTCTTAGTCATCCCGCTCGTTAACAGTAGCTCTTCCTAGCTTCATAGTCATCCAGCTAACTAACAGTAGCTCTTCGTAGCTTCATAGTCATCCAGCTAACTAACAGTAGCTCTGCTTAGCTTCATAGCCACCCAGCTAGCTAAGATTAGCCCTTACTAGCTTCTTAGTCATCCAGCTAGCTAACAGTAGCTCTTCCTTGCTTCATAGTCATCCAGCTAATAGTAGTAGTTATAGTCTTTGAGATGTGTTCAAGTGTTACTTTTTGGTCCAGACACAAGCAACATCACGGCTCTTTCGTGTACGTTTGGTGCCTATTGGTCTTTGGTTTGAAATGTTGTTGGTACACAGTAAATTGGTCTTTAATTAATGATAAATATGTCCTAATAATTATAAAAGGAAATGTTATTTTTGTCATGACTGCAGCAAACATTAAAGATTAACTAAATATATGGCATATCCAGGCTCCCATACATCCAGCCTTCCTCTCTTTCATGTCCTCCCCCCTCAGCTTCACAGTAAATGTCTGATTTTGGAGACGCGTTGAGATGTCTCGTCATTTGTCTTCCTCCTGTCACCTTTGTCTCCGTCTCTGACACCAAAGCCTCGTTTCATCCCGGCTCCTCGATGACGCTTCGTTCAGGTGCAGACGTGAGTGACACATTGCTGCTGGCGAACAGAAGGAAGCCGGTATATTACAAACCCGTTGTCCTCACATTTAATTTAGCTTTTAGACATTTTGCGCCGGCTCCCACATGGACTTTAAAGAGTGTCTCTGTGAAAATGCCGCCGTCGCTTCTTGACTTGTTTATTTCACAGCCTCGCAGTCAAAGAGCAGCAGTAAAGGTCAGAGTGTACCACTGACTGTAAATGACTGCACTCATGAAAACCCGTTTAAATGGGGAATTTAGTCACATGCAGTCTCGGTCAAAGCTAATCCTGATGCACACCACAGAGGAGAATCGCCTTAACAGTTAATTAAACAGTAAAAACATCAGTACCAGTCTTTAAACAGTAAAGTTTGAGATAGCAGATACGGTCAGTTAATGCACATTAATATTACAAAAGAAACCGAAGCCCTCGGGTGAAATTCCGCTGCTTTAACAAAGGCATATAAATTAACTTTAATATATTAATTCCTTTTGATTTCTTCTTTATCGTAAATCTCGCGGGGGAATTAAATTACATCATGACATCGGGGCGGTGAGGAATTATTACCAGGGGGGTTATCAGGAGGGGCAGTTTGGATATTAAACTCACGCTGCTTCTTTTCAGGTCGTAATGAGCGTGAGTGAAATATCTCTTAATGCCGCTGAAAGCTGGGCCTTGTTAGGGAGGCGAATAAATGGCGACTATTAATCTTCTGACAGGGACGATGTGGAAGACACCGCTCAGGCGTGAGCTCTGCCCGTATTAATTAGTATTTAATTATAAACCCGGCTCATAAATATCAATAAAACCTCTCAGGTAGTTTCTACAACCTCAGAGGGAGCCGAGGACACAACAACACGTGACGTTGTGTTTGTGTAATCCATGATCTGTGACGGCCTGGTAGAGTTCTACTGATACGATAAATATTAGCTCAGCTTCAGTTGAGTTGTTATGTCTTCTTCCTCTTCTTCTATTAATGCTTCTATTACTTTACTTACAGCCGTTTTATTCCTCTTTAGTCCTCTTCTTCTTCTACATCATATTTTCCTTTGTTTACATCTTATACTTCTTTTTTCCAATTGTACTCCTTCTTTTTCTGCTCCTATTTTTCTTCTATTTTTTTTACTACTACTTTTTCTAGTTCTGCCAATGCTACTTCCTCTTCTTTTTTATCTACTACTACTTTCCCTTCTTCTTCTTCTACTTCTTTTATGTCGTTGTCAAACTTCCAGTACTCCTTTTTGTTCTTATTCTGTTTACTACTTCCTCTTCTTCTAATTATTTTACTACTTCCTCTTCTTCTCCTTCTAATTCTTCTTCCTCTTCTTCTAGCTTCCAGCTACTTCTTCTGGTTCGTGTTCTACGTTTAGTACTTCTTCTTCTTCCTCGGCTACTTCTACTCTCCCTTCATGTTCTTACCCCTTCTTCTTATTCTCCTTCTACTTCCTTCTCTTCTTCTACTTGTATTGATTTATATTAAATCATATCCCCAACCTGTAAGTCCAGGTGACCTTATTTCAGCTTGTTGTTTTTGTGGACATACCATTACCTGGATGAATAAGAACGTGTCCCATGATGTGGTGCTAAATTAAGGTATTAAATGTGAAATGTAGAGCTTAGAGAAAAGAAGAACAGTGGCTTAAACCGTGTCCTCTCTGCAGAAAAATAGACCTGATTACAGTAACTGGACCAGACTGTTAACAAGGCATTTCTTCTTCCACGTCCTCGTTCAGATTTGATTTAAATCGCTCCCAGTGAAGAGATGACACTTAATGCTGAAGAGCCTCGCTCTCGGCGGCGCTGAATGCCAATCAACAGGCCCGCTCTGTTGCTAGGAGACTGGAGAGGATGTTTTCAGTCGGGCCAGACAGACTGCGATTGGTCAGAGTTTATTAACGACGCTGACCGTCAAGTTCTGAATTGAGCAGTTTTTATAAATGAGACAAAATAGCTTTGTTGCGTTGGAGCGCACACATTTGAATAAATTAAAACTAATCATTCAGATCAGTTGTGTTTCAGCAGTGCGTCACTGAGGAGGACGTTTGTTGTGAAGAGGTGGCCTTTCAGGAAACACCTTATCATCATTGGCTGTTTCGCTTGCTGTGACATTTATGAAAACTTTATTGGACAGTGGTCGCTTCAGCTTGTGACATTTTGGATTCCCCTTTAAAAGCAGAGAATATGAGGGTTTTCTGCTTTCAAAATGAAAGCTCCCAGTCACACTGGTGCAGAGAAAAGAGAACGATGGTGTTTGTATCGCGTGAGAAAAGGTCATAAATATGATGCAACAGAATGTCTGATGCCTTTTTCACGGGTTGTTGAACTCTGCTGGTAGCGAACGATCCAAGTCAGGAATCGTGTTGGTGTGAATCGTGATGCAGTTTGGTTTATGTTTGATTTAAATGTTTGAGAAATACTTGGACCGTGCAGCTGACCATCCTACAAGACAAACATTTATCATAGATGACGGTTAACGTCACAGCTCGATGCATAAAACAATACATTAGGAAGGTACTGCTGTACTGGGAGGCTAGGAAGCTAGGAGCAGCTACTATTAGCTGGGAGGCTAGGAGGAGCTACTATTAGGTGGGAGGCTAAGAAGCTAGAGGAAGCTACTGAGAGGCTATGAGGAGCAACTATTAGCTGACAGGCTAGGAGAAGCTAGGAAGAGTTACTCTTCTCTACAAGGAGATACTATTAGCTAAAAAGCTAGAAAGCTAGGAAGAGCTACTATTAGCTGGAACACTCGGAAGCTAGGAGGTGCTACTATTAGCTGAGAGTCTAGGAGAAGCTAGGAAGAGTTACTATTAGCTGGAACACTAGGAAGAGTTACTATTAGCTGGAACACTAGGAAGCCACGAGGAGCTACTATTAGCTGACAGGCTAGGAGAAGCTAGGAAGAGTTACTCTTCTCTACGAGGAGATGCTATTAGCTAAAAAGTTAGAATGCTGGGAAGAACTACTATTAGCTGAGAAACTAGGAAGCTAGGGGAGCTACTATTGGCTAAGAGTCTAGGAGAAGCTGCAGTTAGATGAGAGGCTAGGAAGTTAGGAAGTGCTACTGTTAGCTGAAGCTAAGAGGAGCTACTATTAGCTGAAAAGCTAGTAAGAACTACTATTAGCTAAGAAGCTAGAAAATTAGGAGAAGCTACTCTTAGTTGGAAGCCTAGGAAGAAGCGCTATTAGCCAAAAATCTATAAATCTAGGTTGAACTACTAATAGTTGCGAGGCTAGGAAGCTCAGAGAAGCTTATAGCTGAGAAACTTACAAGCTAGCAACCTGTCGTTCAGAGCTAGCCTCTCCTGAGTCATGCTGATTAGTTGGGCTACCGTTTATTCAGCTGTTCAGTTTGTCTTTGTGTATTTTGAACTCTTGTGCAGTGTTGTGGTATCTGATAAACCATTAACGCAGTCATTTGGTATTCAAATAGGACGTCTTAGTTTGCATGTCATTGTCTCACCGGTAACAACATCAAACAAAAAGGCACAGAACCGAGCTGACTTAAGACTTTAGCGTTGGTTCTCTGATATTAGTCCCAGTTCATTTTTGTTCCTTCCCTCTGCAGGGTGAAATTATTCTGGTGGTTTTAATAGAGCTGCTGCAAACATCTTAAGGCAGAAACCGGACTCTGACGCTGGTCAAACTGCTCTTAATCTCTAAACAAAAGGCCGTCAGTCGACTGATTTGACTACACATACAAAACCAGTAACTTCCAGTTTGCATCGCTCGTTGCTGCAGAGCAGCCGAGGCCTGTAATCTGACTTCACATCTGTAGTTTGGGGCTACTTGTGGTGGGGAGGGGCAGGTGGCCTGTTCTCCCTGCAGTCAGCCCTCCCTGCCTTCATTTGCATACGGGATCAGATTATCATCACATTATGTATTCGAAGGACACACGTGAGCGTGATGGATGATCGGTGCAGTAATCTCCACCAAGGTGCTTCGTCCAACCTTGTGTTTACTGCGCCTCCAAACCGAGCAGTGGTGATCTACATACTCATCCCCTGCTCCAGGGTCACGAGCTAAAATATTCTTAATTTTAAACTTGCTTTTTTAAAACAGCTGAGCTTGTTGTTTTGTATCGCGCTGTAGATGCAGAGGAAGCTTTTCCGGAAGCTTTCCCAGAATATGCTGATTTGCAAAAAAAGAAATTGTAAAAATACGTTGATAAAAACAAGAACAGACTAAATTTAAACAATAAATAAGACAATGAAGGTCAAGGATTGTGATCAGAGATAAAGTGTTTCTATGGAGACTGAATTAAATGACGTGCTCAGATGCATGTGTTCATATAAAAACATCAGTTAAGTGATGAAGAGGGCCTGCTGCTGGGGAGCATTGAGTCTACTGGAAATAGAACAAGAGAAGAAGAAAAAGGAGGGGAGAGGGCACACGCAAAGAAAACAGGAGAAGAAATAGAATAGGGCAGGAGAGGAAGAGGGAGTAGGATGAGGAGAGAGAGACTGAAGATCAAAAGGAAGAGAGGGGGGAGGAGGACAAAAAGAAGACTTTGAAGAGGAGTAAAAGATGAAGAAAGAAGAGGAGTAGGAGGAGTGAATAGGGAGAAATTAAGCAAAGAAAGGAAGGGGGTGAGTACAACAAAAAAAGAGGAGAAGATGGAGGAGAGAAGGAGATTAATAATGAAGAGGAGAAACATCAAGAGGGAAGAGGAGGTGAAGAAGAGGAAGAGAAGGATGAAGGGTGAAGGACGGAGGATGAATTGATTCCATAGAAGAAGATGACCAAGATGTCACCATGTTTCCAGCGGGTCAGGAGACGAAGAAGAAGGAGGAGACGGAGGAGGTGGAGGAGGAGGACAAGAAGAAGGAGGAGATGGAGAGGAAGAAGGTGGAGGAGAACATGAAGGAGACGAAGAAGGAGGAGACAATGGAGGAGGAGGAGACGGAGGAGGAGGAGAAGATGACAGGAGAAAAAGAAAGATGATAATTTGTTAGATCTTCATCTGATCCAGGTTTCATTCTGATCAGATCTAGGTCTTGATGAATATCACCAAACTGATCATTTAGGAAGATTTACCATCTGCTGACAGATTATTCCTGGTTATGTTGACCTATCTAAAGAAAGTATCTAAAAACAAAATTTCAGCCAAGAAAGGAATTAAAAACGACACCAGTTACTCTGGTTGGAGCTGTTTGACGCGATAGTGGAGAAAAAAAACCCTCTTTAAGCCGTCAAATTAGAAAACGTCAACAAGCCTATCTGCGTCTTATCTCGCCGATGCTTCGGTATCTTCAAATTCTGAGATCTGATGTCATGAGAGCAACTTTTCCTGCTGTTCCCATCCCATCGCGGGCAGATAACAGCGAGCCGACGGCTTGGCTAATGCGGCAGCAGGAGTGGAATAACAGGCCGGTCCACACAGGATACGTGTGATTAAGGGTGATAAGATTTATCTGTGGTGCCAGTTACACAGATGGGGTTACAGAAATAAGCTGCTGGCTGCTCACAGGATCTGCTCTGATTGACGCACAGGACGTTTATGGTCCTGAAGAAAATAGCCTGAAGTCAAAGCAGTGGCTAAGTGCACATACGACGTGATAGATGTGTGTATATGTGTGTGTGTGTGGAGGTGTGTGAGTGACAGGCCGATGCTGCACAGATTATGGACCTGTTCCAGGTGTAGGCAGTTTGTCTCTTTGCAGGTGTCTTTCTAAGTTTTGCTTGACCTTGTAGCGTCGTCCAGGTCGTTCTGCGTCTCTTTGTGGTTCCTTCAAGGCATGTTTTGGTGGTTTTGTGTCTGTGCGTCTCTTTATGTTTCCGTTGTTGTTCCCAAAAAAATTCGTACGAAAACTGAAAACACACTTTGGGGCCATTTTCGGCCGAAAATTGCTGCGGTTGTTGCTTGCATCATCTTTACATGTTGTTTCGGCAATAAAAGTTTGAAAATGTTCTGGTGAAAACGCTCTTTTGGGCCATTTTCAGACGAAATTTGCTGTGGTTGTTGCTTGCATCATCACATCCTGTTTTGGCGTTTTGTTCTGGTGATAAAAGTTTGAAATTTTCCCAAACTAACTTTTGGGCCATTTTCAGCCCAAAATTGCTGCAGTTGCTTGCGTGTGTTGCTTTGGGAACAAAAATTAGAAAATTTTCTCATGGAAATGCACTTTTGGCCTATTTTCGTATGAAAATTGCTGCGGTTGTTGCTTGCGTGTGTTGTTTTGGCGATAAAAGTTTGAAAATGTTCTTATGAAAACGCATTTTTGGGCCTTGCATCATCACAACATCCTGTTTCGGCCGGAAAGTGCATTTTTGTGAGAATTTTTTAAAAAACTTTTATCGCTCATATGACACGTACAAACAACAACGGCAGCAATTTTTGGCTGAAAATGGCCCAAAAGTGCGTTTTCGGGTTTTTGCGTCCTTACTTCGTACACGTCTTTGCAGATGTTTTGCATCTCTTTGTTATCATTAACACATCCATAAGGTTGTCGTTTTAGTCGTTATGGTGCTGTTTCAAGTAACTCTCTCTGTGGACGTTAAGCTTCTCTAGATTTCTACGTAACTGATTTTGCGATAATTTTACTTGTTTAATGTTTTAAACGGTTTGTTTTTCATTGTGGTTGCTGGACCAGCTTTAATAGTTATCTTGTAACTGTCATCTGCAATATTTTCTTGTGTCTCTTGTCATCGCTTACTTACTCGATCCTCTCCGTTCCTGGTGGAACATAAGGCTGCAGCTATCTGCTTCCATTTGGTCCCGTCCCGTGCAGCAATGCTGTGCTTCGCCCCAAAATAGGTTCAGTTCTCCACCAGGTGGTTTTGGGCTTACCTTGTTTCCTCTTTCCAGGTGGGGTTACTTTGGGAAAGCAGTCTTTGTCCTTACTTGGGGACATGTCCGAGCCACCTCAGCTGTCAATGTTTGTCTTTTGGTACACGTCTTCATTAGAGACATGTCTTCCGGAGACGAGCACTGTGGACGCTCTCAAGCACTTTGTCTGTTTGAATAGTTGTCTCGTTTTATTGTGTTGACTTTACATCTGGTTCTGGTCATTCTGTGACTCTCAGTGTGACTGGTCGTGGTCATTAACACGTCTCAGTTGTTTGAGTCATACTTTCAAACTATTACCGTACTGTTTCTGCTTCTTGACGCTTGTCTTGTGTGACTGTATTCATTCTGAATCAGCTTCTGGTCATTGTGTGACTTTCTGAAGCAGGTTTAAATCTGCTTGGCTTTAATTTGAGTCTGTATTTGTCAGTTTTTAGTTGCAGTCTCTTCACACAGAGGCGTCTCCTTCAGTCGTCCCAATGCAGATAGTCTGTCAAACAAATAAAGAACACGTAGACGTCGTCCTCTCAAAAAACTATTTTAATCAAAACAAAGTGTTGATTCATTAACAAGTTTATAAAACAGTGATTTTAGTTACATAAATAAATCGATCAGTGTATCAAATCTTAGTTTCAACTTCATGAGCATGTTGACATGGTTGTACAATCATTTTACCTAAACGTAATAAATAAAAATAAAAAATAAAGGAGCCACTAGCAGACCTCTAAGACGACACTGAAAACAAAAAAAAAAATAAAAAATACAGATGAGCTTTTGAAGCACAGGACGAGGCTGTAACCAAAGCCAGAGCCGGCGTACGAAAAGAGTTTGGTCGTTAGAACTCCCATTTGGTTATTTTAAAGCGTTAAGACAAGGCAAGAAAGAAGGCTGTTCTTGTGTGAGGAAGTCTAGAGAGAAACCAGATCGGCTGAAGAAGAGGAGCAGAAAGGAAAACGTAGAAGCACACGAAGCGGTTTTAAAAAACAAAACAAACAGTCGAGACCTAAAGTGTAGAGCAACTTTCTGTCCTGCACAAAGTCGAGATGTGAGAGGAGGAGGAGGAGGAGGAGGAGGAGGAGGAGGAGGAGGAGGAGGCGTGGAGTTAGTGGTGCAGCCGTTTGTTTTGTTGCTGCAGCTCTGCCTCCACGGTCGTCTACGATCCTCCAGACACTTCTGTGCTGAGGAGAAAACACACTTTGCATGTCCACTTCCTGCTCTGCAGTTCATTTCATGTCTGCAGCGAGTTTGAACCGTGGCCCCTGAAGCCATGCGACCTTCTGAAGTCCTTCTGATATGTTTTCTTCTTTTTTTATTTTCTCCCTTGTTTGTTTCAAAAACCCAAAAGTACTGCAGCTTCAAGTATTGTGCCTTACATAGAATATTCTGTCATAAATTAGTTAACATATACATTTTTTTTTCAATATTCAGACATATACTTTCATATATACAGGACAATAAAATGCTTTTGTTCTCTTTTTTCTGTTTTTTTGTCTCTTTTTGTCTTTTACAGAAATCCCTGAGAATGTGTGTTGACGGTTTGCGAAGTTCCCACAAGAGCGAGCGCCGTTACTCGTGAAATAAGCATACTGAACGTTTTCAGAAGACACTGCAGAGCCGGAACGACCAGGCTGAAGACGGCAGTGAGATGGATCCCGAGCAGATGGTGGAGGAGGAGGAGGAGGAGGAGGAGGAGATGGTGGAGAGTAAAGCTGGATCCTTTTAAAAAGAGGTACTCGTCACTTCTTCAGCTGGAGTTGCTCCATTTGGTTTAAAGCCGTTTGTCTTCTCTTTGAGGCTGTGAGCTGAGGGAAGTAGGAGGAGTGCAAGGTAGACGGATTTGCCACCGGACAGTTCAGGATACACTCGGTGTAAAACACTCTCGCTTTCATTCACGTAAAGGGAAACGCGTTGGACTTTGAAGGACTGAACGTTTCCACGCGTCGTTACCAGGGACCAGATGTTTGAACCGTGAACAAACCGTACACAGAAATACTTTACGGCAGGCGTACGCACAGATGAGGCTGAAACGAGCAGGACACTAAGAGATTTAAGCCAAAGTTATTCATTCTGATGCTGAGTCGATGTAGATCCAGCGTGAGAAAGGTGGATGATCATTGTGGAGGACGTAGTTTGTGGTGCAGTTAAACTGGACTGACTTTGGGGAGATGAGACGTATTTTGGAACAAGCTACAAAACCACAGCCTCCACAGTGAACACACAGCTGAATCAACTAATGTTTTCACTAGTGTACCTAATGAACTGGCCAGTGGGTTGACTTAATCACTATTAACTGTTCAGCCTTTAAAGTTATTTTGCTGTCAGCTCCAAACAATGTGATTGGCCGAAGAATGATCCATTCCCAAGACTTCAGACCAAACTTTCCAACATAAAGAACAAAATTCTAGACGTGGAAGTTGTTCAGGCTTCCAGGTTAGATCTTTGCCACTTGTTTAGTTTAGAAAACATCAGAAAACGGCAGTTCTTTTTTGCGTTGTCTCGATAAAGAACCAAAAAATGAATTACCAAGACACAAAACGCAACATTTTCACCTTTGAGAAGCTAAAAATAGTGACTTTTTTTACGTTTCTTTTCCGAAAATGGCGTTGCAGCTAATTTTATTTTTAATTTCTGATGTAAAGTTTCAATCAAAGATGCATTTACTTTAATTTTAGCAAATAAACTGAAGCTTTACAGCTAAATGTGATGAAATAATTGTGCCGTCTATAATTATAGAAAGAAAGAATATAATAATAATCAATAGTCTATCAGGGTTTGGACTGTTGATTGGAAAAATAACGACCGGTGGATATATATTCTTTGCTTTGGGATCTTTTTGGCATTTTCTGATGTTTCTGAAGTGACTTATCCAAAAATGGCAACTGGACTTGTAGAGTTTTTTTGAGAAGACGTTCCACCATTCATCAGAGTAGCTTCTTCAGTTCTGGTGGACTGGTGGGAGCTAAAGAAGCTACTTGGACGAATGGTGAAACTACAAGTCCAGTTGCCTTTTTTTTAACCGTTTTGGATGAACCATGACGTGTCTGGCTGAGCTTTGATTTGACGTGAAGCTTGTTCCTAAACTTCCTGACTTTACAACACTGTCCCGGCCAACGCAACAACCACGCGTCCATCCATTAGCATTAGCGACTAGAGCTAGCATCAGGGTTCTCGTTACAGATTTGGCAAACATTTGACTTTAGTCTTCACACGGTTTGAAGCATCTGGTCCGGGTGTTGCTAACCTTTTGCAGAACATTTTCCCTAAAAACAGGTTTCATACTTGTTCCTGTTACTCTGGGCTGTCCAACACTTGACTCAACAGTCTTAATTATTATTTGCCTTCAGGAAAAAACAAAACTAAACTGTGTTCATCCTCAAGTCACGCCCGTTAGTCCCAAGTCACAGGAATAAGATTCACATGATGGATGTTCACTTCAAGTTAGAAAGAATAAAAACAAGGAGACTCAAGTAAATGAAATAAAATAAATGGCTATTTGGTCATTTGATCAACCAAACCGTTCTCTAACGAGCATCATGAGCTTCTTCTTGCCCTTGTATATCTGTTTCAGGTTGTCTATGAACTGTGTGAACTGGATGTGTCCGTCCTGCGCCATGAGGAACGTCTCTCTGGCTTTGCTGAGGAACTCGATGAACTCGCTGTAGTGGCGCGGGCTGATGTGCGTCAGCCGCGAGTGCGTGGTGTTGATGTAGGCACCGATGGTGGCGTCCAGCAGCTGCCTGAGCGGAGCCTTGTCCAGAGACATCAGCTTCCCAGAGTTCCTGCGGCTGTGCAGCGCCACCATGCCCGGCGTCGTCAACGTGCACCGCCGCAAAATGTCCGACAAGACGGTGGCGCACTTGACGCTCTTCACCACCAGGGGGATTACGGCCGCCAGCTCGTTCTTCCCCAGAGAGTGGCTGAGAGCGCACGCCCAGAGCACGTCGTTGATGGCCGGGTGAGTGTCCTGGTTGTAGCTGAGGTTCAGGTGAGTCATGGCTAACGTCGCTAGTTTGTACGCCCTCATAGGGTAACCTCGGTGCTCCATGTAGCGCGCTATCGTAAACAGCTGAGTGTAGTTCATTCCCGTGGCGGCGGCGTCCAGTACAATCTGGTAGGCTGTCTCGAAGGCAATGTGGTCCTTCTCGCAGAGCGTCAGAGCCGACAGGGCACAGTTCTGGGGGTCCTTCATGGCACACTGCAGGGCCAGGGTGCGGGCGGAGTTGGCCAGGTTTTCCTGCTGGTGGCAGTCCAGGTGCAGGCGGACGATGGTGCTGTTGGACATGACAGTGCTGGCCACGACGCTGGTCGCCTCGGTCGGCGTGAAGAGGGTGAACCAGGTCTGCATGATGCTGTCCAGAGCAAAAACACCTGCATGGAGAAGAAAGTATGAGTTAGTTCAGAGGAGATGAAGACGAGATCATGGACATGTATACAGACACCTCAATGAGTGCTAGACCGTACGTCAATGTCGCCTTTGTAGAAGTGTCTTCTACAAAGTACTATAAGCATTTATGCATTCACACACCAACGTATATATCCAAGGAACCGTTAGGAACCAAAAACAACACCTTCATCCTGAGTAGTTAATGTTACAGACGTTGGTTTTGGTTCCTGTCGGTTCCCTGGATATATACATTCGTGTGTGAATGTGTAAATGGACAGAGGACAGAGCTGCCTCCTCCAATATGGCGGCGACGTTGACGTATCGCAATGGGCCAACCTGTTCCATGAGGCATTTACTGTATGTGTCTATGGTGTCAACTTGTCAGATAGTCAGGTAGGTCTTTCTTGTTGTGACTCATCAGAGAATGGACATGGGCCTTCTGAGGGTGTCCTGTGGTGTTAGTAGGGTGAGGGTTTGAGGGGATGGGCCCACAGATACTTGATCAGTTTGGGATCTAGTGATTTTGGAGGCCAGGTCAACACCTTGAGATCTTCTTCATGTTTTTAGTTGTTTCTAAAGCGTTTTTGTGGCTGCTGATCATCAAGGAGTGTCATTGCTATGGGGTGGGGGTGCCTGGTCTGGTCTAGGTGGGTGCTACATGTCTAAGTAACATCCACACCAATGAATGCCAGGTCATAGACTCCTCCTAGAAGACAGATGAGGAGCTCAATGGGTCGTTGCAGCAAACTAGCAGCAGTTCAAGCGTGCTTGCCTCCATTTGGTCCCGTTCTCCTTAAATAAGTCGTCCTCTTTGGTGAAACAACATAGCTGCCACCTTATACGGCAAGTCTTGTTATATTCTATTTGTCTGAGTTTGTCTGTGAAGGTTCTCAGTCATCCAGGTAATGGTATATCCAAAAAAGTTCCAAAAAAGGCAACTGGACTTGTAGATTTTTGCCTTTTTTTGAAGCTTTTTGGGGTATTTGTCTAAATATCCACCAACTATGGATTAATCTGAGTGAAAATAGTTCCCTACAAACGCACCACTTCCTTCTTGTTGAAATCAAATCAGTCGTTTTAGTAAATGATGGAAACTAAAGCGTCTCCCGTCTCCATCGGCTTCAGCACCAGATTATTTGACCCAACTTCGTGCACAAGCGTCGTTAATCACGGTCCTAACAACGGCTTCTTGACCTTCTAATTGGATTTTCTGCTTCTAATTCTCTGGCATTATATGATATGCGTCGGCGACCGGCCTCTCCTCAATGCCTCCATTCAAAGCTCGGCTCCCAGACACAGGGACTCCTTGTCGCTCCCCTACATTCGGCAGAAATCATCTGGGAGGAGGGTTTTCCTCTGCACAGCTCCCTCCCTTGTGGATTCAGCTTCCTGTCCACTTCAGGGAAATCAGCCACTGGGCTTCAGCGCTCAAGTCCAAACATAAGGCCCACTTAATCAGCCAACAGCCCACAATCTCCCATAATTACTGCCCTGCCAGTCATTCCTTTCCCCGTTTGCAGAGAGCCCTCCAAAAAAAAAACACCCTTGAGGTTCTCGGGAAGCCTGACCTGCTGTTTCTTGAACGTCTCTCACATCTCTGAGCATGCACGGGCAAGAACATCTTTAGTTATTTGTAACGGACCGACCGCCGCTCCCTTCCCCCAGCTGTAACCAGTCGAAGCTTTTCTCCACATGTTGAAGCTCCAGGACAACAAATAAACCGGATAACAGCTGGATGTAGACATGCTGCCAATGCTGGGGTGTCACTGAATGACAAGTAGCACCTGTCAGATATAAAGTATGGTCGGAGAAAAAACGTTGAATGACGAACGTTTTGTTTGCTTTTGAAGACGAGATAAAATCCCAACGGAGGGCCCAACATCGAAAAACTAGATCTGGATGATGGAGCTGAATCTGACAACCACCACCGAAGAAGACAAAGCTGTTTTTGTGTCCTAGGGACGCCCCAAATCGGATCTTAAATGTCCTAAAGTCCTTCCTTGTCTTGTCTCCTAGAGTCGACTGGATTCAGTTGGGAGACTTTATTCACTGTCAAGGGACGTCCCAAACAAGATCTTTAATGTTCTAGAGTTGGTCTCCTGTGTCTTCCTAAAGTCTGTCCTTGTCTTCTCCTAGAGTTGATCTCCTGTGTCTTCCTAAAGTCTGTCCTCATCTTCTCCTAGAGTTTGTCTCCTGTGTCTTCCTAAAGTCTGTCCTTGTCTTCTCCTAGAGTTGATCTCCTGTGTCTTCCTAAAGTCTGTCCTTGTCTTCTCCTAGAGTTGGTCTCCTGTGTCTTCCTAAAGCCTGTCCTTGTCTTCTCCTGTGTCTTCCTAAAGTCTGTCCTTGTCTTCTCCTGTGTCTTCCTAAAGCCTATCCTTGTCTTCTCCTCTCAAACTCCTGTTTAGTGACAGGATGTTGCTTCTTCTTTGATGTTTGTCAGCTTTGACGTTGACCAACCACCATCAAAACACAAGGAGAAGGATCCGAAATTTAAGAAAATACCTGGATTGACCCTAATACAGATCAGGACGTTCCTATGTCCTGCTGTTCTCTAGTTCTTGTACCAGTGCTCTGTGATTGGACAAAATGTTCAGCCTGATCTAAGCTAGGTGTGAAGTCACCTTAAAATAACTAATTCGAGTGGTTAACCTTCATCTTCTGTCGGCGTGAAAAACAAACTCACCGACTTCAGTAGCACAGGTGACGAGCCAGCGCACCATCTCCCTCCTCCTCCAGTTCAGCGTAGACAGGGTCATTCTCATCACCTGTGAGACGCACAAGATTAGCCACGTCCCCCAAAAACACACAACCTGTATTTGTGTTTGTGTGTTCGTTAAGGTGTGTGTTACCTGGAGGCCCAGCTCCAGGGACACTTTGAGCAGCGTGAGGTCGGGCAGGCTGTCCATGAGCGTGGCGATTTTGAAGGCATCCTGGGCCAGTTTGAAGATGTGGGACGAGGAGTGGATGTTCTTCTGGATGGACTCTAACACTGTTTCCAGCTTACGGGCATCACCTGGTAACGGACACAGCGTTTTTTTAAAAATCCACGGCGGAAGAAACGTTTTGAATCGACCCCCCCCCCCCCCCATTAATGTCGAGGTTAGAGTCGGTACCTTTAGCAGCAGTGAGCATGGTGGAGGCCAGTTCACACTGTTGGGTCTCTATGTGGCTCAGAGTGAACCAGCGAGGGTAGCGGTTGGGCACCACCGATACTATGTGGTGAGGCCGGGACAGGTCACCGGAGGGGGCCGTCGACTCCAGGACCGGCAGCCTGATCACAGAGGAAGACAAAATTAGATCTTTATTAGACAGAAACAGCAAGCAGGAATATTTCAAAGGAAGTTATCTGACGGTAATGTTCCCGTTTTAGGATCAATCAATAGCCTTGTCTGAACACCTGAGCTCAGGTGGATGTTTGCCTCAGGCCACGGAGGAAAGAAAAGGCTTAAAAATAACTCCCTTTCACCCAAAACCACAGTCCTGTTACATCCACACATAGTTTAATAATCCTAGAAAATGAATATCAAGATTTCCATGTCATTAAAATAAAAATGAAAATCACAGAGGCTTAATTTGTGCGAGAGGAAATAAAATAAAGTTTCCCGCGGTGGTCAGGGAGAAACAGCTCGGAATTTATTATTCACACATTTTTATAAAACTCAGCACTGTTAAATTATTCAGTGAAACTCCGGCGAAAAAGAGGTTTTGTCATTAAACAGTGTCCCAGATAGCTCCGTAAATCTGCCTCTTTTCCCTCCAACATCTCTGCTCCCAGCACAAACCAGAGGAGGCCAGCTACAGTCTCCGTTCATCAGCCGGTTTCGTGCCCAACTGGGAGGTTTTCTGTCTTATTTTGCGGGTAAAAATAAAGCTGGGCGTGTTTGCACGGGCTCTAGTTTTTCAAATTTTTTAAATTCCAAGATGGCGGCGCCCGTAGCCTTAGATCTTTGGCTTCACTTTGGTCAATGGGAGGACGTGGAGATTCATCGTCCATCTGTAGTTCAAACCGTTAAGAAACATTTTCCAAAGTTTGCTCGTGATGTTTTCGGTCTTATCGACTCACCTCATGGCTCTCAGTGCAATTCTGTACGCCAGTTCGGCGTCGTGAGGTAGCAGGGAGGTGAAGAGATACTTGGCAAAGGTGTGCATGGGGACGCTCTCTCTGTAGAGTATTTCCCCCAGACCACTGTAAGGACCAGCTGAAAGAGACAAAAGACACAACACGAACGGTTCAGTTTAAAGTTCAACTGATACTTCTCATATGAGTGGACGGTAAACCGAGATTTGAGCGGAATGAGTCAGCAGTGAATCAGAATCACAGTGTTAGTCAAGCAGCGACGTCTCGTGTTAAACGGCTTCTGAGAAAATCCTGAAACGACGTGTGAACTTTCGCACAGTGAGAAGAATCTTAAACTTCGAGGAAACGCCTTTAAAGGCCGAGTCACAGTTTATATTTGCCTGAGCGGCGGTTTTTCTGGGTATTCTTGACAAGTACGGCTATGTGACGTGCTTTGTTAATTAGCGCTTATTAAAAACAACGCTCATTATTTCTAAAACCAGATCGTAGCAGTAGTTTTGGGCGACATGACTTGTTTTAACCGTGGATTGGTTGAAGTAGGACGTTGTATTTGGGATTAGATTAAAAACGAACATTTTAATGGCTATGTATGAAGTAGGCTAGCTAGCATTAGAGTCCACTAGCGGTGAAGCCATCATAGTAAGATGGAGGCTAGCAGCAACTAAACTAGCATTGGAAAGTAAAGCTATTTTTGCTAGCTCGCTAACGATTCTAAAGGAATGTTATATTTGACGGGAATTTCTATTTTTGCATTCAATTCCAATCAAATAAAGTGAGCTGGCTAGCATTACTTAGCCGTCTCTTGCATTAGTCCATTAGTGGTAAAGCTGTGCTATGAAGCGTCACAGTTTAGTACTTGCTAGCTACTGGCTTCCAGCTTACCTACCTTCGGAAAGCCAAAGTTATTCTGGTGCTAGCTAGCTTGCTAATGATTCTAGACAAAGGTTGTTTGTCTTCCATTCAACAAATAAAACAGGGGCTAGCTAGCATTAGTTTTCTCTTTCTCTTTTTTATCTTTGCAAAGACATGCTAGTAGACTTCAGTGCTAGCTTGGAAGCAAATAGCTTAACTAAACTAGCTGCAGAAAGTCAAAGCTATGATTGCAACATCTGCCGTCATTAGCAGCTCTCAATCACTCTGTGTTGAATGAAATGAACTAGCTAGCTAGCATTAGCTGTCTTTGCATTGCATTATAGTCCAATCAAATTAAGGAGGCTAGTTAGCATTAGCTGTATCGTGCATGAGGCCACCAGAAGCAAACACACGCTATTAAGGTTGTATTTTAGAGTAAAGTTGGAAACAATCTTTAAGTCAAAGCTAGTTTGGCTAGCATGCTAATGATTCAAGACAGTCTCTCTTCAACAAATGAAGCAGAGTAGCTAGCATTAGCTGTCTTTCAAAGCTAGCCACAAGAGGGCGCTGGTCACGGACGCAGCCATGGTTCAGGTAAAAGCCATCAGAGGAGGAGTCAGTAGCGGTCGTACTCACCCTCGAGCAGGAATACAGCTTGCTTCCGGAAGATCTTCACCAACGTGTCGTCTAAATCGACTTCTTGAAGTTTGGCCAGCAGCTGCTCTTCGTTGCGACACACTTTCTCTTGGGCGTAGAGGCCGTCGGGCATCACCCTCTGCTGCCCTAAGCCAATCAGAGCCGTCTCAACAGCCAGCGCCACGAACGACTCGCCCTCCTCCAGGAAATGCTGCGCCGGGAAAACAGGAAGCTCCGCCCTCCGGCCTGGACCCAGAGATCCTGGACGGGGAAAGAGAGAGAGAGATGAGGAGAGTGTTTAGGCCGTGGACTGAGCCAAGCATCGACAAATCTATTGATCTGTTAGTTAAATCTGGTGTTCCCCTTTCACAACGTGTATTCTCCTGAGGACGGTAATCATGTTTCTTATTGGTTTAATGATGTCCTGGCAGACCTCGCCGCCCGTCCCAGGAGGGTTAACAGTCCCAGATGATCACACACACAGATATATATAAATAGCAACGACGAAATTGAAACATCTTGTCTAGCCAGTGGCTTCAACATTTAATATTTAGACGTTCTGCTGTGATGTGGATCCAATTTAATCAAATATAAATTCAAAAATCAATAAAAGACAGCCACTCAATGCCGCCTGTTCTCTATCGTTCATGTTTTAGCATCACAACGAACCAAAACAACGCTTCAGGACAAAGGAAAAAGTAAAACCCATCTCTTTGTGAAGGTTCTCAGTCATCCAGGTCATGGTATGTCCAAAAAACGCAAGGACAAATGGACTTTTAGGGTTTCTTGAAGACATTTCAACCGAGTCTTTAGCTCTTAATGATTGGTGGGGTGTTGAGTCCACTGGAGACCACCTAGTCATGTACGTTTCAGGTGGACAACACCAACAGATGTTCCCATTTGAACGTCCTCCTCTTTTGGAACTGAAGCCTGGGATGAAACGTCTTCAAGGAACTTCTGGACCAGACGCTAGAGACCAACTGTCAGCTACAAAGAGATGGTTTCGGTTTTTGACTTGTCCTGAAGCCACCCCCAGTGATGTCTTGGCAGTTTGCTTTGGCTCGTTGTGATGCCTGGGTGCCAGCTTTGTGTCTGGATATTGATCTCTAATGGATCGTGTGTTTTTTGGACTTTTTTCTGCTTATTTTTACATAAAAAGGTCAGAAAATGTCCCGTCAGATGCTCCCGTCCAATCTGATCAAACCTGAGAGGATCCGGGCGTGAGAAGTAGACTGATAAAACAAATATACGTAAAGAACGGCGGATCTGCCTCCCGTTACCAGACTGACTGACTGACTGAGAGCTGATGTGACGTCCTCCGTGGCTGCCGTATGTTGAAATCCGTCCGCCCGAGCTCCCTGCATAATTAATGCTTTTTAATTGGAGTGTTTTTCCTGCTGCATTTCTTATTCATGAGCCGTTATCGGAGGATGACTGGAGGCCAATCAGCACGTCTGTGTCATCTCTGCTGATTGCGACCCCAGGGCCCGGAGCTCTGGCGGGGAGGGACGCTAAAATCGCTGCAGCGTGAATGTTTGGAGACTCGTTCGGGAAAATTTGTTTGAGAATGTGTGTCTGCAGCCGAGGAAAGAAGCCACCGACGATTAATCACTACAGTGTTTTCTTCTGCTTCCACTAGTAGTTAGTTGACAGATACAGTTTCTAGCGTACTACTATATTATTAGCCGTTCTACCAAAGTGTTCGCGTCCTAATGCAGGTGGCTTTAGGTTGGGAATGTCCTTTGAATCCTTTTTGGAAAGAAGTTTACTTGGTTATAAATGAGATTTTCACAAAACTAATGAGGTATTTCCATAATATTTCATTTTATTTTAGTCGGCACTTTTTAAAAAAAGCATAGACTGTATATAAAGATGGATGATGCATCGCCATGAAGCTAAAAAGCTAAAGATATAGGCGCCGCCATCTTGCAAATTAGTTTTTTTTACATGAATCTGTGCAGAAACAAAGGTTTGGTGTCACTGCTGATTCCTGATTTGTATCAGTATCGATTCATTTACAGATATTTCAGTTTGAAAATACGCTTTTTTTGTTTCTTTTCCTTTTGCGCAGCTATTCTCTGACGTCATGCTTTTTAAATCCAATCATCTTTCAGTCCCGGCAATACCCGAGCAAGACGAAGCAGTAAAATACGCGTCATCTAAAAAAAATCCAAGAATTTTATGAATCTGATCTTTTAAAGGAAGATTGATTTAAATCTGATTTCTCTATCCACAGTCTTACTTCTACGTATATTCCTGTTCTTCCAAACTAAAGCCCGAAGCAAATCACAAACTGCATCAAAAAAGTATTAAAGCCAGTCAAAGCAACGTGGCTTAAGATAAAGGATTTCACGGCTCAGGTTTATGTTCTGATCCACTGAAGGAGCAGCACCTTTACCTGAGAAGTCGAGCAGAGCGCCGTCCTCGCTGCCCCGCCCCGTCTCCATCAGGGTGCTGAACAGGGTGCCGATGGGGTCCAGGGGGTGACCCACCCAGCCCTCCAGGTTGGTGACCGACGTTGCTCCTCGGTGGAGAAGCTCTGCGGCGACACAAGCAAGTTTGACGTCAGTCGATGTTTATGCTGGAGCAGATCACAAGAAGAGACTGACCCGGCTTTAACTGGGTTTTAAATGTGTTTTACTGCAAATTATCATTTTGAATTGTATAGTATGTAAAACAGATTCAGTTATCAGTTAGTATTATTATCCAGCCAGATACACAAAGATCCTCAGTCTTAAGAAGAACACGAACCATGAACACAGCTGCTCTAAAATATTATTCTGATCTATATTTATTTATTCTTACATGATATTCACTTAAATCTGATCCGATACGAAACGTTTTTTCACCCTCGAGTCTTAAACCCCCGATTCAGACCTGAAGAAGAAAGATGGAGGAGGACGGACTGATGTTTAGTGAAACCTGACGGATGAACTGACCTTTCTTGTGAGCCCTGAAGAGCTCCAGCTGTTTCTGCTGTTGCCTCCTCAGCGTGTTGACGATGGCGATGGCCAGCCTCAGCGCCTCCTTGGGGTAACCGTGCGATCGCAGGGCGTCCACTCGGGCGCACGCCGTGGGGACGTGCTCTGTGGGAGACGAAAAAAAACCACAAAGACGCGTTTCATTTCCTCTGTACGTCTCATTAATCCGCCTTCCCCTCCAGCCACCAGTCTAACCACGCTCTCTCTCTCACCGTGCCACAGCGGCCACCCCCGGGCATCGAACAGGGAGCTGTCGAGGTGGTCGTGGTAACAGTAGTTAGTGTAGTGGTCCTCTGTGATGATGTGCTGCAGGTGGGAGTCCTGCCAGTGCAGGTCGCAGGCCTCGATGGCTCGCGTGAAGACGGTCCGGTGAGGACGACTCAGTGAATCTGAGAGAGACGACAAGATGAGAGGACACAGAGTTTTAGATTCAGTAGGGATGTCGCCATTTGATGTCAGGCTTCATAAACTAAAACCTAGGGATGCTCGATATTGGCTTTTCTGCCGATATCCGATATATTCAGTCTTTTTACACCAAAATTATTAGGTAACAACATAACATATCACCTATTATGGAATTAAGACATTATGCCTAATTTATTGCGATGTTCCACTGGATGCAAACATAAATGCAACATGGCTTTTCAAATGTAAACACTGCCTGTGCAAAATAAGTTACTGAAAAAAGTGACATTCATTTATTTTTTGTGTTTTTAGAGAGAAAGTTTAGCCTCAAACAAACTACAGACAATATCAAAACAAGGAAGACAAATGTAGCGTATAACTCTGCATGATTCTTCTTGAGGTGGGTGATCAGATTTGATGTATTAAAGGAAGACGCCTTGTTTCCTCCTCTCATAACCACCTTTGCTTTGCAGTCATTGCACATTTACTGTTAGTAGGTGACACTTGGAAATACTTCCAAACCACAGACATCTCATACACCGGGCGAGCTAGCTTGTTAGCCACGGTTAGCAACCCACGAGACTAGTGAGTTGTTGTTGTTATACGTCATCAAGCACGCGCCTGTTAACGTCCCATGCTGCGTTCATGCAGACTCGGAAATGCTGAAGCTACAGAACAAACATCGGTTATAAAAACCCGATACCGATAATTCATGATATTACATTTTTAACTCAATATCGGCCGATAATATCGGACATCCCTCCTAAAACCTTCATCCTTGTAGTGTCAAAATGTTCTTCTTCTTCTGTTTTAATTGTTTTAAAATCTACAGGAGACCAACTTTAGGACGGATCAGATCGGGACGTCCCTAGACGACAGTGAATAATCGTAGAAATAAAGAAAGCATTATGGGAGCAGAAATAAGTAACTGAAAGTCAAAGAAATTCATCAGTATTAAGGTGAAAGTCCTGGCAGAGGTGAAAAACGTCAAAGCATCAGCTCGTCTTTCTCCCTCTAAACGTTTTTATTATTTTATTACGATACAAACGCTCCTGTGTCTCTATATCTTCTCTGGTTTAGTGGAGGCAGACGTCAGAATAAAGCTGCAGGACCTCAACTGTGTTATTAGGCTCATTCTATTAGCTGCACTAAGAAAAAAAAAAAAAGGTAATAAGGCCCGAAGGCACTGAGATGAGAATGGAGGGGGGGGGCTTGATTAAAAGAGAGGGGGGAGGGCGCAGAAAAGACGACTTAATAGAGTTAATACAGCAGCAGAGGAGGAGGAGGAGGAGGAGGAGACGCTGCAGGAGAGAAGAGACGTGACGGACGAGAGGATGTAGAAAATGAAACAAAAGGGGGAAGGCCACGTTTCTGCCTCGGCCCGCCGGGCGCCATCTCACCTGGGTTGCCAGGAGGGCCCTGGGGCAGAGCGTTGGTCAGATTGGTCAGCTCGCTGCCATGGTTACCGTCCTCCAAGGGGCAGACGTCCACGCTGTTCCACCTGCGAAGCTGTCGCAGCCAGAAGCCCTTCTGCTCGGGTTTACAGTGGGGGTTCAGCACGATGCACATCCACAGAGCGCCTGCACAGAGAAGAGAAACCACACTGAGCGCTCCGGTCCCGGCAAAAAACAGAAGCAGATTATCAGCTGCTTAGAGTGGAACCGGAGAAATAAAAGGCTGAGTTTTCTCTTTTGATTGAAATGCTTATTATTTTGTTAATTCTATAAACTAGAGTCAGGTTATTATATGAATTTATTAAGATTAAGAAGAAAATGCAGCAAATTCCTCACATTTAAGAAACTACAACCAACATTTATTCCTGTTTCTGTTTCTAAATGAAACTTTGGTGATTAACTACCGGTTTAAACCTAAAGATAAGCCTCTTTTATTATTTTATTATTACTAATATATCAGGAGAAGTGACACCGGTTCGGCTCCAACCAGCGATTATGTCTGTGAGAAGTTGACGTCTGCAGCCGTTTTGTTTTTGTTCGTGAATAATCACTTTAAACCAGAGACTGACCAACCAAACTGTGATTTAATGATTTTTACTTTACATTTAAGACAAAAAACATCACAAATATCTAATTTATTTGCCACCACTGGTCTCTGTATTATTAAAAATAACAGTTTAAACTGAAATAACAGGCAGATTTAAACAGACATGAGTTCAGCTAATGATAAAGCCTGAAACATAACAAAGAAACACAAGGTTCTTTAATTGTTTTGTTTTCCTGATAAACACCCACAGATATTTAGTTTAAAATGATACCAAACTAATCAGAGGATGATGTTTTTTTGCTAAAAACCATTATTAATTAAATCTTAAATCACCGTGGCTCAGTAAAGGAGTCTGGAGGGAGAGCAGGAGGAGTTACGGGATAAATAAAGGATGACAGATGACAAAGTGAAAGAAGGAAGAAAGGAGGTGAGACGAGGGGAGGGATAGGGAGGAGGGAGGCTGAGGAATAATGGGGGGAGGGGAAAAGGAGGAGAGAGGCTTTATCCTCTGTCTCTTTGTTACAGGGCTGCACCAAGGACGACACCGAGGAGGGAAAACAGACGAGAGAGTGACGAAACGAAGAGAAAGAACCGACAACAGCAACAGACGTAGGAGGAAAAAAACCTGGAGGATGGAGACAGGAAGTAGATCTGGGGTTTTTATCAAGCATTGCTGTATGTAAATCACTGTACTGCAGATTTAATTATTTATTTTTGGTTATTTTAGGCGTCAGCAGTTTTGTGCTAGAAGAAGTGAAGCTCAAATGTGACCGGACTGGAGGCCGCCATCTTGGAATCGAAGCCCCGCCCCTTGTCCAGCCCTCGAACATGCTAGCAGCTGGTAATAATGACGGCAAGTCAGCTAGCAGCAATGTTCTCACCACTTACGGTTGATTTTACAAATTGTTTGCCATTAGCTTAGCATTTGCTAATGGAAACTAACCACAAAGAACAGCTGAGGGCTCTCGGGTGTGTCAAAGTAAAAATAGGCTAAAAGGATTTAGTGTTGTTTCTAATTCAAAGTCAAATTATTAGAATATCAGAAAAACAACTTGAAAACACGACTTGGGTTTGAAAACCACAAAAGACACCTTCATGGCTTTGATCTGCAGATGCCACCAGATTTTGTCTCGCAGGAAAAGAGAAGTCAAAACCAAACGAATGCGTCTGAGTTTACTGTAGCTGCTAAAAACAGCCACACAATGATTGGTTTCATTTCTCCGGGTGCGTTTTCTTACCCAGTTCATCCCACAGCTGCCTGTACTTGTCCGTCATGGCCGTTCCCTGTTGCCTCCACAGCGCCAGTCTGGGGTCGCCCATGAACTGGTCTGTGATCAGCGTTAGCATGCGAGCGCCGTTGGAGTCCCTCATCTTCAGCATCTCCCTCACCTGCAAAGACAAGGGGCATTGTGGGTAAATAGTCTGTATTCAATCTGATAAAGTAGTAGTGTAGTTGTTTTAATAACAAATATATTTCTAGTTTTCTCTTAAAACCAGAAACCAAAACTGGGAAAACAACCGTTATGTGATTTTTATTTCAAATTACAAAAACAAAAGTGGAAAAATAAAACAATCTTATCTATAATCTATCTTTATTCTTTAATTCTCTTTTCTACTCGCGTGATTTTAAAAGTAAAAGTGCAACAAGTTGATTCAGCACAAAATTTGTGGCCGTTTTTTGCAGAAAAAAGCTGGTGCTTCTCCAAATTCACAAGACGTGAAATTCAGAGAAATTCAGATGCCAAGAAAGTCTAAAAATTACATCTGAATATTGTTCCAGAGTCCGTTTATGTCTCTGTTTAGACCAGAAAAGACCTGAAATCATTGCCCGATGGAAACAGTTTATTCTTCATTTACAAAAAAATTACTTTTTTAGAATTTTTCATTTTTAAACGGTTTCGCCTTTTAAATTGAAAATCAAATAAGCTCTAAATCATTTTAAAAGAAATATATATTTTAAATAGCAAAAAGTAAACAGACTGGTATAAAAGACAGAATCATCTGCATAGAAACAGACTTTAAAAAAGTCTGTTTTGACTGTAAACAGCAAAGGAGCCAACACAGATCCTTGTGGTACTCCGTTTTTATCAAAATGTGAGACTATTTTTACCATCAGTAAAAATATCCTGTGTCATGCTGGGTAAACATGGATGAAATCAACTCGGAGGTGATACAGTTCGGTCGGTCCGTACCTTGCTGAACAGTAAGTTGAGCTGCTTTCCCGATCCGTGGTACCCGCCCTGGGAGAGAAAGAGCTTGACCTGTTCCTGGACCTGCTCCTCGTCCAGATGCCAACAGTTCTCGTCGTCCACGCTCGCCCCCGCCGTCGGATCCGGCGCTCCTGCAGCGAACGACGGAAATAAGTCAGCAACACGTCGGAACCAATTAAACCAAACCTGACATTAATTAATTAGTTCACTGCATCCGTCGGAGGAAGAATTATATTAAAAAATGCAATCGTTATATTAAAATCAGAATTGCTAATTATAATTGCTAACACCAATTCGTGAAATATTTATTTATTCATTAAATTTAACTCAATTATGTGTTATTTGTTATATTTTATACTATTAAGCTCAACAGCAAAGTAAAAACTACAACATTTGCCTCTGAAATGCAGCGATTATTTAAACTGTGATGTATTAACATGTTTTCAGGAAGCAGCAGCAGCAGACGTGAATGTGCCGACATCAGCACATATATATACACAGTGGTTCAACCTTTTGCATTAATGCAGCGCTGGTCAAGCTTAAAAACTGATCGATAGAGTATATCTGCACCACATTTTTAACACTTAACACGCGTCTCCGGGGAGGATTAAGTCCATCAGGTTCGGGGCAAAATGGGGTCTATTTACCACTGTGCAAATGAAAAGCACTAAAGAGGATATAGAACAAAACTGCAGTCTAATCCAAAGTGTATACAACTACCAAGAGGCCAGGAGGTGCTGCTTTGCTGCAGGAACGCTGCGTGCATGAAAACCAATCAGGATATTACAGACACAGTGAAAAAGAACATAAATAAGAATAAAAGAAGTAGCCAGTCTTTAGCGAAGAGTTCTTAGGTTCCCAAATATATAATATACAATTATCTGCAAAAAAATCAATTAAATGAAAATGCATTTATTTCTAAGTTATTTAACTCACATAACGTTGTTTATGTCCTGAATTTAATGTTTTGTGAGCTTTACGTGATCATTAAACGATATGTATGGGATGTAAAATCAGACGGAAACTGGTCCTTTACTGTACAATAACGTTAATGCTCATATTCTGCATATTTATTTATAATCAGAGCTGCGTAAATGCACATAACTCTGATTCTAAAGCTAGTTTTAAACCACCATAGTGAAGCATTTCTGTAAAAGCTGAAAGCAAAACATTTCCTCCCTAAAGAGCTTCGTCTCAGAGGACGTCAGCGTCCAGATGGACTTCTGCTGGAGCGAGACAGAGGACACTTAACACAGATACCTTCCTTTGCTTGTTTTTAAACGATTTTCCTGAATTACCCTAACCCTTAAATCAATTCTGATTTTACAGATATCCAACATCGATTCATAAAATCCTCAGATCGTTGTTTTTTTTTTAAATATAAACCGCATCCTCTTGCAAATCTTACTCTGGTCTTGTGAGATAACATTTTGCAACACAATTCTTGTGCAACGACGAGATTTGTCCACATGTGCGGTAGATGACAGGAACTCATCAGGACTGAAAGATGATTGGATTTAAAAAGTGTGACGACAGAGAAGAGCTGGACCCCAAATTTCATTGAGAGTCCAATCAACCACCTCCACTCACCATGAACCTGGTTGATCTCCGAGTTCTGCGACAGTATTTCATCCGCCAGCTTCTGCGCCGTCGGCAGCACCTCTGTGTGATGCACCGTGATCAGATACTGGACAAACTTCTGCAGCTGATCCCTGTTCATTTGGAATAGAGTCTCTGAGATGGGCAGGCGCAGCTTGACCTGCTCGGGCTTCCGTACCCGGTACAGTGACAGTGCAACGACGTGGGCGCAGTAGAAAATGTCTTTGTTGCCGCAGCTGCACGTCACGGCGGTGATTTTGCAGCGGTCGAAGCTGACGCTCACGTTGCAAACAAGCTCCGGCTCCGAGGTCGTGGCGGGTTCTCTTACTGTGCCGCTGAGGTGAAACCCTGCACGGAAACAGAAAATAAATTAATCACGATATGTACGTTTGATTGCTTAATAGCTAAAAGTCAACACATGATGCTTTTTAATCATCTTTATGTGAACTTTAACGTAAAAATTATGCACAAAAAGGGAGGTTGGATGAAACACTGATAACATTTTTGTTAAATGGACAGTATTTTTTTATAAATAATCAGTGGTTTTGATCTGTTAAGCTAAATATACAACATCCAAAGCATTATAGTTTAAAGTCGAGGTTCTGCCCTTTGTTCGTTCTCTTTTAGCTCCAGTTTTGGTCCCTACCACTTCCTGTGTTTTTAATGACCTTTAAATAAACTTTAATGAACAAATGATGAACAAAAATAGAAGGGAGGTTTGAATATCCAATGCAAAAAGACTCCAAACCAGATTTTATGGCAAACAGGAAGCAGGAGAATGTTGGCTCTTTTGAAGCTTTTGATCTCTACCAATTCCTGAGGGAAGTATTTTAGCTCTTTAGCTGTTGCATGCTACACTACAAGAAAAAAGACTCAACTCACAAGTTTACCGTGGAAACAATCTGTAAACGACAACTACGTTCATAATTCTGATACCTGAAGGAGTACCACAGGGATGTGTGCTGGGTCCTCTACCATCATGTTCTACAAGGAGTTGTATCATTTGTCTTTACACAGATGACGCTCTTCTTTCAACGTTATCTAATTCAAGACACATTTTTTTTTACATATAAGGTGGTTACTGTTCGTTTCCAAGAAGGTATTGTACAGTTTTTCTTCAAATACGATGCAATAAGAGAAGAGGAAAGAGAGGGGAGTGAACGAAAATTGCTAAATGTTTAGTCAGACAGCGGAAAAATGAACAACAAGACACAAATCATCGTTAATAACTAGTTGCTGCACGTTTTGTTTTGTTTTTTGACTGATTCCATTGTCGTTCTGGGGTTTAACCTTAAAGGCCCGATGAAAAACAAACCAGAAAGACACAAAGAAAAGACAGGGAGACGAACGCAAAGCCCTAAATATTCTCATTTCCTTTTCATTTCCCTTCCACAACACGTCCAGTGATTACCTTACCATGAACACCTCCTCCATCCGTCAGCACTGACAGGATCATTTCACCACAGGAACAGAGGCCTGCTATTATACTGTGAACCTATGGCCCTCTCACAAACAAAAATCTATAGGTGCATTTGGGAATACTTGGGGCAGAAATGTGGACGTGACCTTAAACTTACTTCTTTGAGCTATTTGGGTTTCTGACCGTAAAATAAACCTTTGACGCAAATGCTTTGTAACTCGAAGAGGAGGCTTTAACACTCTGTTTTCCATTTAAAAAAAAAAAAGCCCATGACAAATACAGATTTGAAAACACAGCAGCCACACGTGGGAGTGAGGTTTAAATATTGTGTTGAGTTTGGAGAGACGCAGCAGATGGCCGTGTTTTTGGCAAAAGAGGAAAATACAACATGTACTTTATGAGCAAAATGCTTCTGCAATGAGAGGAAACCGATAATCTGACCGGGTTAGTGGGTTAACGGCGATAACAGATGGTTTTCAGAGGCTTGGTCATAGCTGAGCTGATACAAACAGTATGAGTTTGTTATCTAGTTTTAGTCTGTTCTGTTTCAGTTTCACCACAGAGAGAACAAACACGGGTTGGCTTTGACGTGTACTGCGAACGTTTCTGGTCCAGGAAACATTCACGGGCAGAACAGTCGCTTATTTAGCCCTGAATCAAAAGAAGCATGATGTACTTCATGCATCACGCCGTCATGAAAACTGGAAAACACACGAAGCGGCCAACTGAGAGGCTGATAAGCCACGATGCCAGCCAGCAACAGATGACAGACAGCTTTCATAGACAGCTATGAGATGGTGGTTTGAGCCGAGGAAAATGGAAACTGAGCTTCTGTTAAATGATGTCTATGGGGGAGTTTTTATATCACATCTACTGTAAGTGTAATCAGCTAAGCCAGTAACTCCTTTATCAAAATAAAATAAAATCCCCCTGCTAGCACCTCTAAGGTTCACCAATATAAACATATGAATATGAAAACAAGCTGCAACTGGTGAAGGTTGATAATAAATCAATATATTGTCATTTTACAGTGTTTTCTTTGTAGTTTTATAACACGTCTGAGGAAACGGTTGATACTCTCTACGGCCTCGTCCTTTTATCGTGCCTTTCATTTACTATAATTGTCCTGAATCGATGGCGAGCTAGCCAAAATAGCTTTGACTAAAACCAAAACCAGTTTAGTTAAGCTGTTAGCTCGCAACTTTAGTGGACTAATGGAAGATGCCGCTACTCCTAGCTATCCCCTAATTGAATTTGAACAGAGTCAAACACAACACAGAGCAGCTAATGACAGCAAATGTTGGAACCATTAGCAAGCTAGCCAACGTAGCTTTGACTTTCATTAAGTGGCTAGCTTCCAACTTCCTCATTAGCGGAACCATTAACTTGCTAGCCAAAATGTAGTTTCGTTGAGCTGCTAGCTTCCAAACTCACATGAAAGAGATCGCTAATGCTAACTAGCCTCTACTTCATTTGAATGGAAGACAAACATATACAGATATACATACATATATGTAGTACAGAAAGCTAAGTGGCCAAACCCAACATTTGTCTGTAATCATTAGCGAGCTAGCCAAACTAGCTTTGACTTTCCAAAGCTAGTTTGACTGAGCTGCTAGCTTCCAGCTTCACACAAATACAAACACAACAGCACGGCTTAACGGTTTGTAGACTCGTGAAAGAGATAGCTAATGCTAGCTAGCCTACTTGATTTGAATAGAGCTGAATTTGTGCACAATGTTTTCTAACTGTAGCTAACATTAGCCAGTAGGAGCTCTCGGAATATGTGAGGTTCTAGCAGCAAAACAAATGAGTGTATCGTATAGAGCTTGTGTTATTGTTCACGTAATCATTAAACTAAACTCTATGATGCATTAGAGTTGTACTGACACCGTCTGCTGTCAGAGCTATCAGCGCTTACAGCTCTATCTATAGTACACTGGGTTCACATATTTTCATGCTTTAGCCGTTACGATAGCAGCTGTCCAGACACCGCACGTGACTGTGGTGAAAACGTCTGCAGCGGCAAAACCAGAGAATCTGAGACAAGAGCGTGATGGGAACCTTCACACGGCTGCCGGTTTATTAGGTACACCCAGCTTTATTGTAAGGCTCTGAATGCCCGTTAAGAGGATGTAGGTGTAGTGAGGTTTGATTTCCACTCATATCTCTCTCTCATGTTCTCATGCATGCGACACACCACACATAGCTGACACATATCACCCCTGCTGGGTGGAAGAAGGCCGTGAACGGAGTAGGTGTTTGTCTGCAGATGTGGTGGAGCCGTGTGATCCGAGCCGAGCAGAAACAAAAGAAGCGGAAGAGATGGTTCTTCACTTCTTTACTTGCTTCACACGGCTATGTAGTCCACATCCTGCCGCTTACGCTGTAACGCCGCCCTGCCCCAGTCATGCCTGGCCCGCAGCTGAACCACTGACGTAACAGAAAGAGAGAGAGAGAGAGAGACGAGAGGAGGGAGGAAGGCCGCCGCTGTGCTGCTGGAAAAATCAGTATGCCCTCAGCTGAGTGAGTGAGTGAGTGTGCACATGCAGGAGTGTATGCTTGGCCGCCAGCCAAAGCCCTGAGCTCAGCATTCTGTAATGCACTTCCTCTCTTTCTGTCTGCTCTCCACGGCTTGCATAATACAGCCCTGTGCACCGCTTAGCAACCAAACTTAACTCCTCCGCTGCCGACGCGGGCTGACGCGAGCTCGGGGCGTCTCGGAGAGCCTCCGGGAACTTTCCAAGAAACTAAACACTCCCTCATACCTTTGTTATTTGCTCATTAGCTAGCCGTACTTCAAGTTCAGGACGGATGTCTTGACAATTCCTGGATTTCGAGACAAATGTTTGCAATCAGACTTGCAGATACGCCGACTTTAGTCACTCAACTCCCAGATAAGTCAGCTTAAGGCGTCTCTATAGGATTCAGTGAGGAGGAGGAGGAGGAGGAGATAGGTGGGAGGTCGGGGTGAGTGTTTACATATGCACCAGTCAGCCATTCACTGATTCACGAGGCTCGGTAAATGAGAGCTTCTCAGCCAAGGTGTGCTTTGTGCTCATGAGTGCGTTGCATTGTGTGATCCTTGTGACAATGGGGCAACCTAATCTCTCACCCGTGGAGATGCAACGTTGCCTCTGGGGCTGCAGGAAGGAGCAGTAAACAACCAATCAATAGCCACGACGGGCCGATCGCCATCTGCCTCTAATGACTGGTTTCAGATCAGCTAGCAACAAAAAATAGTTTACTCACAGTTAAATGTTTGGAAAATTAAAAAAAAAAAAAAACACCAACCTCTTGCTAACTGTTAGCAACCAAAGCTAGCCGCAAATGTTAGCATAGCTCACTGGGTGCTTAATTTTCCCAGCAGCTAGCATAACGATGAGCCTGTTAGCTACTACCACCGCTGCTATGAAAGTTTAAGCTAAGGTTAGCGGCTCTTCAGGACAAACTCGCTAACATCGCTATCTCCTGAGTGTTTTATTCACAAATGTTTTCTAAGCAGCAAACTATGAGTTTAGAAATAAATATCAGTTAATTTTTCCTAATTTAAACGGTGTGGCGCTAACTAGCACTACACTGACACAAGAACAAAGCTGCCAACGTTTTGCTAGCTTAACGTGTTATTATAAACTATTTAAAGTTCTGTTTTTAAAAAGAAAAATACCAATTTTCCAAACAAGACAAAGAGCTAACACTAGCTTAATTAGCAAGCTAGCCAGATTCAGACTCAATCCAAATCATTAGCATACCATTAGCTAACTAATTTAACTGGCCCATGGTGGAGGTTAGTCATAGATGCTAATTAATTTTAGGCTAAAGTTAGCAGCTCCTTAACAAATCAAGACAAACCTGCTGCCAACTTTTAGCTAGCTTTAGCTGACCATGATGTTGATGTTTCGAGTTTTATTTAAAAAAAATTAAAATAAAAAATGTTATGGGGGGGGGGGGGGGTAACTTTTCAAACATGGCGCTAACATTAGCTTAATTAGCTTGTTAGCTTGGTTTAGATGGATCTACAGTCGCAGACAGGTAATAAAAGGAATATTTTCTTTTTTAAATTAACTTTTTAATATACGGTAATTTTTTTAGTGGTAAATGAGTTCCTGTAAGCTAAGGCTGAGGTGATACGGATTAGCAAACAGTCTGCTGAGTTTAATAAGATATAAGTGGGGCTATAGGGAACAGGAGGATGCACGTCCATGCAAGCTCAAAATGAGGTCAATGAGGATTTTAGTTAACTAGGTCAATCTGTTGCCCTCTTAAGCAATCGCCAACAGCTCCCTCATCACCCACTGATCAATGCTCACGCACACCAGCCAGAAAATATGTCACGTTGGGCAATCACTTATGATGCCGGCTTTGGAAGCTAAAATGTAATTAGGAAAAACCAAACGCGGCAGGTTTATCCAGTTATCTGCTCCTTCGTCTTTTGGACGAGAATTCCAGAAATAGCAAACTCCGCTGAAATACTACACGGGCGAAGGAGTCCTCCTCAACCCAGCGGACAGAAATTCCTCAGCTCTGTCAGAAAAAAAAAACCAAGAAGCCGGGTTTTTTCACCGCACATGAGACATTGCAGACGGTCTGGTCACTCAGACAAGAATACGACTCCTCTGGCAAACATCGCCGGCCAATAAAGAAGAAAGAAGGACCTCGGCTGAAACTTAATTGCTGCCATTCAGGCTTGTCTGGCCTGCAGCGAGGAGGAAACGGGCAGCGTTGTTTTTAGTTTTTTTGTTTTTGAAAAGAGAGCCACTCAGAGAATTACTTAATCTGACAGTGAGAAGAGAGAGTTTGGCCTTTTAACGGCGAGAAGAAGCCTCTCATAGCCGCGGCAGCTCGTGAATCGATTACAAACACGACCATCCAAGCACTTAGAGATGCTGCACTCGATACCGCCCGCCTGTAATGTAATGTGAGGATTATGAAAGCAAGTGTCATCTGAGGTTGCCGTGCTTTACGACGTATTATACTTTATTTTCCAGTAATTAATAATCATTTTGGTTGCTTTAAAACCGTAAAATCCATGCGCTTGGAAACAGAAATGCTGTATTTTGTGATTAATTGCTACGTTTACGATCCCCTGACTGAGTCGCTCTTGGTTTTTCAGCCTTCAACCTTGTACTGGTGAAAGAAAAGTCCTGTCCCGTCTTTTCTTTTGTAAAGAAAATACTGTGAATGACGCTCCAAGCTGGCTATCACCGTGGTGAATCTGGTATTTTGACAGGTTTTTCCTTGATGTAAACATTTGGGGAACTCGGTCTTTGCCTCATATTACATCAACAACCACAGCAGTCATCAGCTCATAGCGGAAATTGGTTCACCCCCCCCCTCACCACCACTTTTTGTCACCTATAGGTTTGTCATGACATGCGTCTATAGTCACCACATCCACAAGTGTCCTCCTGCGTTTAAACCGTTGAAGATGACTCAAAACTTTGAGAGGAACTGGGTCATGCAGCAAGAGTACGAGCCCAAGAAAGACTTTGAGAAATTTTGCGGAACGGCCAAGTCACACTTCTTAACGCCGTAGAAATGTTGAGGAAGGACGTGAAGCAAGGAAACCCACCAACATCTCAGAACTGAAGTGGTTCTGTTCTGAGAAACCGGCTAAAATCAGATCGGCAGTTACCGGTAACAAGGGTTGACGTATTTTCTCACATCTTGGCTATGAACAAATGGTTAATTCTCTTGTTTCGTGTGTTTGATCGGGTTGCATTTGTCGATTTACGGGACTTTTATGGAAAATCCTCCGATCTTTAAGCAGAAATTAAGAAAATTCTGAAGGATGCAAAACCCCTCAGGATTTTGCATCATGTAAATTCAATGTCATCTGGTCGTTTTTGCAAATTTTGGTAGATTGTCACTATTAACAACAACAACAACCAAGACAAATGAAGTATTAGCTTTGCTTTTTCTCCATTTTCTACTCTAAACATTTCCTGTATTCCTTCTGGGACACTTCCTCCTCTGCTCCACGCCACAAATGTCACTTACAAAAACAAACGTCCAGAGTTTACAGCACACTCGGCTCTTCTGATAAAACCAGCTCCTCCACGCAGGATCGTTCAATCTGGCCGGCGTTTTTACGTCAACGTCTCGCTCTCTCTTTCTAAAACTAATAACGGCCATCAGAGGTTTCACGGCGAGCTTCTGAAGGGACTAGCCGAGGATTTTCACCAACCCATTTAAAAAGCATTTGTTTGAGTGCTGTCTGCTGGCGATGTGCTGGGAGAAAGTCATTTGTTTAGCCTCTGAGGACCATCAGCCAACCCAGCCGGAGCTTCTCCTCTCCAAATGCATTTGTTCCCACTCCTGAGATCCAGCAGGTCTCCACAGAGATCCTCGCTAATGAGCTCAGGAATCCCACCAAGACTCCAAATAAAATCAAATAAAAGCTTTTAGCCTTTTGCTTACACGTTGGATCCGACGGCGGTTTATTAAATCTCCCAAAGATGTGAAAGTTGACTTTGTCGAGAGTTTCTTCCTCAGAGTTTGGACACGATGAGACCAGGATACGGTTAGCTTAGCTTAGCTTAGCATAAAGAGACTGGAAGCAGGATCCCCAGTCTGTTTGTGCTAAGCTAAGCCACGTATGATGATACGTCTTAAACCTGATCAATCATTCTGATCAGAGATGAACCGTTTCCATGGAGATTGAATAAAATGATCTGATCAGATGGACGTGTTTGTGGAGAATAAACTACTGGAAATAGAACAGTAGAAGAAGAAGGAAGAGGAGGAGGAGAAGGAGGAGAAGAATGAAAGCGCAAAGGGAAGGAGAGAACAATAAGGAGGATGAGGAGGAGAAGAGAAAGTGAAGGAGAAGAGGAGAAGAAGAAAAATGAGGATGAAGAAGAAGTAAGACAAGGAGGAGAAGAAGAAGAAGAGGAGGCAAAAGAAAAGATGAAGGATAAAGAAGAGAAGAAGAAACAAGAGAAGAAACAAAAGTAGGGGGTAGGGGTAGAATGCGAAGGGGAACAGAAGAAGAAGAAAGTATGAGAAGTACAGAAGAAAAAGGAAGAGCAGGAGAAGAAATAAGAGTAGAAGAAGAAGAAGAGAATAAAGAGAAGGAAGAAGTGTCTCCTTGTCTTATTGAAGAAAGAAGAGTAGGAAAACAAGAAGAGAAGAAGAAGAAAGAAGAAGAAGAGCTAAGGTGAAGGAAAATGGAGCAAGAAGAAGGATTAGTAGTTTCTCCTCAGAAGAAGACGACCAGGTGTCTCTACATGTGTCTCAGAGGCGGAGGTGGAGGCGGAGGCGACAGTTTCACATTTAACAGAAAAACTTTAAAAGACGAGAAAGAAAATAACGTCCAGTCTGAAGCTACACCTGCTGAGCTCTGCACCAACCGACCCGTGACCTTTAACCTTTGAACTGACACCAGTCGCTTCCTGGCGGCCTCAACCAGCCCGACGACAAACATCAGAGGCTGAACGTCACGTGGCAGCAGCGCTTCACCGTCGCCGGTGCGTTCCTTTAACGTTCTTTCTTCTGCAGCGACGCCGGTCGACCGGAGACCAAACACCGAAACCAGAGAGACGTGACTGTCGCCGACCCGTTCCAGTAAGTGTGTTTTCATATCTCACTGTTCACACACTGCGTTTGCATACGTTTACAC
>SRSE01000913.1:10000-13942 GCA_005024645.1 Planiliza haematocheilus | reverse complement strand
GGCAGAGAGAAATATTCTAAGTGTGGAGGATGGCTGGACTACCAGGGGCGCGAGGAGCTGTGCTTGGAGTACCAGGGGCGCGAGGAGCTGTGCTTGGGGTACCAGGGGCGCGAGGCTTCTGTGGCCTGGAGGTTGGCTAGGTCAGTTGGTGGGGGCTTAAGTGTGGGACCCCAGGGCCTGGCTGGAGGTTGAGATTGTGGCTGAGGCCAGTACACTGATCTTACTCTGCCAGGGAAGGTTAGCCGTGCGGAGGCTCGGCTGATTCGGCGGGGTGGAGCGCGCGCGGGGCCTAGCGTTGAAAAGGTAATGTGAACGTGGGTCAAAGGGGTTAAGATATCAGACCCCCATAATTCGGCTTGCCGAATTATGGGGGAAGCCAGGGGTTTGGAGTTGGAGGGAATGGCTGGTGCTGAGGGCTAGGGTCTCCCCGGGCCTCCAAAGTGGCAAAGTGTGGAGGTAGGGGGGAGAAGGGACGGAGCTGGGGACCTCCAGAGCCTCTCCAGGGCCTCTCCCCTGGTCCCCGGGCCTCCAAAGCGGAGATAAAGGTCTAAATGTGGTGGTAAGGGGCACCAGGGACGGAGCTGGGGACCTCCAGGGCCTCCAGAGCGGCAAAAAAGGTCAAAATGCGGAGGTCCGGGGGACAGGGGACGGAGCTGGGGACATCCATGGCCTCTCTCCCTGGTCCCCGGGCCTCCAAAGCGGAGACAAAGGCCTAAATGTGGTGGTAAGGGGCACCAGGGACGGAGCTGGGGACCTCCAGGGCCTCCAGAGCGGCAAAAAAGGTCAAAATGCGGTCCGGGGGACAGGGGACGGAGCTGGGGACATCCATGGCCTCTCTCCCTGGTCCCCGGGCCTCCAAAGCGGAGATAAAGGTCTAAATGTGGTGGTAAGGGGCACCAGGGACGGAGCTGGGGACATCCATGGCCTCTCCAGGGCCTGTCCCCTGGTCCCCGGGCCTCCAAAGCGGCTATAAAGGTCCAAATGTGGAGGTACGGGGCACCAGGGACGGAGCTGGGGACATCCATGGCCTCTCTCCCTGGTCCCCGGGCCTCCAAAGCGGCCGGAACGGCCACAATGTTGAGCAAACGGGGCACCGGGGACGGAGCTGGGGAGCTGTCCCCGGGCCTCCACAGCGGCCAAAACGGCCAAAATGTGGAGGTACGGGGGACAAGGGACGGAGCTGGGACATCCGGGGCCTCTCTCCCTGATCCCCGGGCCTCCAAAGCGGCCGAAACGGCCACAATGTTGAGCAAACGGGGCACCGGGGACGGAGCTGGGGAGCTGTCCCCGGGCCTCCACAGCGGCCAAAACGGCCAAAATGTGGAGGTACGGGGGACAAGGGACGGAGCTGGGACATCCGGGGCCTCTCTCCCTGATCCCCGGGCCTCCAAAGCGGCCGAAACGGCCACAATGTTGAGCAAACGGGGCACCGGGGACGGAGCTGGGGAGCTGTCCCCGGGCCTCCACAGCGGCCAAAACGGCCAAAATGTGGAGGTACGGGGGACAAGGGACGGAGCTGGGACATCCGGGGCCTCTCTCCCTGATCCCCGGGCCTCCAAAGCGGCCGAAACGGCCACAATGTTGAGCAAACGGGGCACCGGGGACGGAGCTGGGGAGCTGTCCCCGGGCCTCCACAGCGGCCAAAACGGCCAAAATGTGGAGGTACGGGGGACAAGGGACAGAGCTGGGACATCCGGGGCCTCTCTCCCTGGTCCCCGGGCCTCCAAAGCGGCCGAAACGGCCACAATGTTGAGCAAACGGGGCACCGGGGACGGAGCTGGGGAGCTGTCCCCGGGCGTCCGGAGCGGCCAAAACGGCCAAAATGCGGAGGTACGGGGCACCAGGGACGGAGCTGGGGACCTCCATGGCCTCTCTCCCTGGTCCCCGGGCCTCCAGAGCGGCCAAAACGGCCAAAGTGTGGAGGTTCGGGGCACCAGGGACGGAGCTGGGGACCTCCAGGGCCTCCAGAGCGGCAGAAAAGGTCAAAGTGCGGAGGTCCGGGGGACAGGGGACGGAGCTGGGGACGTCCAGGGCCTCTCCCCTGGTCCCCGGGCCTCCAAAGCGGCTAAAACTGTCACAATGAGGAGGTTCGGGGCACCAGGGACGGAGCTGGGGACCTCCAGGGCCTCCAGAGCGGCAAAAAAGGTCAAAATGCGGAGGTCCGGGGGACAGGGGACGGAGCTGGGGACCTCCATGGCCTCTCCAGGGCCTCTCTCCCTGGTCCCCGGGCCTCCAAAGCGGAGATAAAGGTCTAAATGTGGTGGTAAGGGGCACCAGGGATGGAGCTGGGGACATCCATGGCCTCTCTCCCTGGTCCCCGGGCCTCCAAAGCGGAGATAAAGGTCTAAATGCGGAGGTACGGGGCACCAGGGACGGAGCTGGGGACATCCAGGGCCTCTCCCCTGGTCCCCGGGCCTCCAAAGCGGAGATAAAGGTCTAAATGCGGAGGTACGGGGCACCAGGGACGGAGCTGGGGACCTCCAGGGCCTCCATAGCGGCAAAAAAGGTCAAAATGCGGAGGTCCGGGGGACAAGGGACGGAGCGGGGGACATCCAGGGCCTCCATAGCGGCAAAAAAGGTCAAAATGCGGAGGTCCGGGGGACAGGGGACGGAGCTGGGGACGTCCATGGCCTCTCTCCCTGGTCCCCGGGCCTCCAGAGCGGCCAAAACGGCCAAAATGTGGAGGTTCGGGGCACCAGGGACGGAGCTGGGGACCTCCAGGGCCTCCAGAGCGGCAAGAAAGGTCAAAATGCGGAGGTCCGGGGGACATGGGACGGAGCTGGGGACATCCAGGGCCTCTCCCCCTGGTCCCCGGGCCTCCAGAGCGGAGATAAAGGTCTAAATGCGGAGGTACGGGGCACCAGGGACGGAGCTGGGGACCTCCAGGGCCTCCATAGCGGCAAAAAAGGTCAAAATGCGGAGGTCCGGGGGACAGGGGACGGAGCGGGGGACATCCAGGGCCTCTCCCCCGGTCCCCGGGCCTCCAGAGCGGCTAAAACGGTCAAAATGCGGAGGTACGGGGCACCAGGGACGGAGCTGGGGACCTCCAGGGCCTCCATAGCGGCAAAAAAGGTCAAAATGCGGAGGTCCGGGGGACAGGGGACGGAGCTGGGGACGTCCATGGCCTCTCTCCCTGGTCCCCGGGCCTCCAGAGCGGCCAAAACGGCCAAAATGTGGAGGTTCGGGGCACCAGGGACGGAGCTGGGGACCTCCAGGGCCTCCAGAGCGGCAAGAAAGGTCAAAATGCGGAGGTCCGGGGGACATGGGACGGAGCTGGGGACATCCAGGGCCTCTCCCCCTGGTCCCCGGGCCTCCAGAGCGGAGATAAAGGTCTAAATGCGGAGGTACGGGGCACCAGGGACGGAGCTGGGGACCTCCAGGGCCTCCATAGCGGCAAAAAAGGTCAAAATGCGGAGGTCCGGGGGACAGGGGACGGAGCGGGGGACATCCAGGGCCTCTCCCCTGGTCCCCGGGCCTCCAAAGCGGCTAAAACGGTCAAAATGCGGAGGTACGGGGCACCAGGGACGGAGCTGGGGACCTCCAGGGCCTCCATAGCGGCAAAAAAGGTCAAAATGCGGAGGTCCGGGGGACAGGGGACGGAGCGGGGGACATCCAGGGCCTCTCCCCTGGTCCCCGGGCCTCCAAAGCGGCTAAAACGGTCAAAATGCGGAGGTACGGGGCACCAGGGACGGAGCTGGGGACCTCCAGGGCCTCCATAGCGGCAAAAAAGGTCAAAATGCGGAGGTCCGGGGGACAAGGGACGGAGCGGGGGACATCCAGGGCCTCTCCCCCGGTCCCCGGGCCTCCAGAGCGGCTAAAACGGTCAAAATGCGGAGGTACGGGGCACCAGGGACGGAGCTGGGGACCTCCAGGGCCTCCATAGCGGCAAAAAAGGTCAAAATGCGGAGGTCCGGGGGACAGGGGACGGAGCTGGGGACGTCC